>ML781061.1:0-18743 GCA_009831015.1 Picea engelmannii
GATGTTTTTCAATTTCTAGAGCCTCACAAATTACGTAGGATGAGTAATAGGGTGTTGAGGCCAGGATTATGGTTTGGTCAAAACATATTAAATGTTTAGATTTAAAAGAGTGTTCAGCAAAACTGATTTTGAGATGTAATTATGGGTTGTGTTAGCAATGTGCCCTTTCAGAGGGGCTTTGAAGGATCTATTAGTTTGGTCAATGTATGATTTTCTACATGAGCAAGGAATTTGGTAAACTCTTGGGCCAAGCATTGGGTATGATTTATCCTTAACAGATATGAATGATTGTTTGAGGGTTTTGAAATGATTGAAGATGGTTTTGATATTCTTCTTAGTGAGAATTTTGGATATGTGATCAGTAGTGTCTTGGATGTAGGGAAGAGAAATGAGAGTTAAGGATGGGGAAGAGGAAGAGTTTCCGATTTAGGATTGCAAGCTAAGCAAAATGCTTTGTTAATTTGAGGATTGGTGTAGGATACAAGAGCCTTCGTTAGGTGGGTTTTTTTTCCTTTTCAAGGAATTGGGGGTTAGAGATCTTAATGGCTCAAGTATCAAGAGTTTTAAGGACAGTAGATTTTTAAGTGGGATAATGATGGGATTGGGCATGAAGGTATATGTTAGTGAGTCTTTTTTCAATAAACCTAGTGGGTAAGGGAGCCATTAGGGAGGTAAGAGATAAGAACATCCAAAAAGGGAAGGATATTGTCATTTTTCTATTTCCATAGTGAATTGGATATGAGGAGAGATGTTATTTAAATGATTGAAGAAAGAAGTTAGTATGGTAAGGCCATGAAACCATACAACTAATGTTGTCAACAAATCTAAACCAACATTTAGGTTTATTAGATATTTTATAATTAATTGTTTTCTTTAATTTTTTTTAGAATGTTTAAAATACATTTTTTTTTTTTTGAATTTAAACTTTAATTAATTATGAAAAGTGTAATGTATATTTGTTTAAATCAAGCATTTCCTTCCTCTAAATTTTAATTTTACGTTGGTTTTTTTTTTAAATTCAGTTATATATAATTGATATAGGTATAGTTTTATATAGAATTCAAATATGTGCAAAAACGTAATAGTAACCAAAATCATCCATTGATTGGTTTCCTTTCTCCATTTTTTTAAGTTGTTTTAATAATGCTAAAAATATGACAGGCAATCACGTTTTCTAAAGTTGTTTTAATAATGCTAAAAATATGGCAGGAAATCACATTTTTTAAGATTTTTTTGTCTCGACTTTTCGTTTTTAACATTCCCTACACACCAAAATAAATCAAATTATTTTTGTGTTGTTGGGTGTAGGCATATTTTGAGAAAGACTTATTTTTGGGAGGAAAGACCTAATTTTGGGAGCACGCGCAACAACTGGCAAGAAAGCAACATGTGGAAAAAGAAGGAAAAGAAGCATGCAAGAGGAAAAGTCATGTGGGAGGAGGCAGACAAGCCTAACCATATTAGGGTTAGGGTTTTTTATCAATATTGTAATGGCTACAAGCCTGAAAAAGAGTATAAATAAGAACCTAGGAGGTCTAGGTCATGAGTTAGTCAGTTAGTCAGTTCGATACTTTTAAGAAATTGAGAGACTGTAAATTGCAATAAGGTGGTAGAAGAGTCAAGGTAGATTTTGAGGGTTAGATCACAGGCTGAGGAGCCTGGTGTGGTCTAGTCCTCCTCACAAAGGTTTTGTAACCTCATCAAGATTGTATGATTGAATATGTAATGCATGCAGCGCTAGATTTTGCAGCAGACTAAATAAAAGAGCAGAGAGGCCAAATATTTATGGACGTATCCCAAGAGGGGGTGAACCATGGTAAAACTTGTGTTATATTTTATGTTTATTGAATGCTTACTTCCTTTTAATGGTTATCTTATGAATGAATGATTAACTAGATGTATTAGGATACATGCATGAGCCTAAAGATGAATGAATGCTAGAAAGACCCGAATGAATAACAAGATTAATACATGAAGAATATAGAATACAACCCCAGATCCCCGCTCATTCCTAGACTGTGAGAAATTGAGCATTGCAGTCACCCACAAAGCTATCTCGAGTGAGACTGTGTTGTGTGCACTGCTTGCAGCATTGCCTTCTATTTTACTAGGAGGTCCGATAGTTTTAGAGGGTTTTGTTGGAAACTTGTTTAGATCTGAACCTGGGTCAATCCAAGAAGTAGTAGGGAGATCTAACCAAACCAAAAAATGGTTATGTTGTCGGTTGGAACAACATAGGATTGAGTGAATGGGATCTGTGGAAGAAACACGCAAAGAATGAAAGTATAGAAGGGAATGTTCAGACCATGGAATCCAACGAAGGCAGAGATCAAAAAATGGTTGAAAACATAGGAACTTGAGTTTGCACAGAAGGATAATAGAAACCCTAAGTTAACATCGCACAAATATCTGGACAAATATGTGTTTAGTGACTTAAATGAGGTATTTTTTTGTGATTTCTCACATTTGTTGCAAGAGTGGTAATTAAGTTTAAAAGACAGCCACCCAACAAATCGAATCAGACAGTTGGAGTGGAATCATGTGGAGATCATGCAGTTATAGCAAGTTAACAACAAATTTACGCACGCAATAGATTTCTGGTTAGACAGTATTGTTTCAGTGTTTATCACCGAATTTGCAGTAGAGACCGTGAAGTCTTACAACGCAGTAGAGCATGATTTTCTAAAAGGACCCAGAGGTAGGTATATCAAATCGTTGTATAGTTCAATCAAGATTTTATTGTATAACAACGGTGTGATGACCATGGAATCAGACAACTAAACTTCCTTATGCACATGGGGGAAGGGGGGAAGCACTGACAGGGGTCTGAGAAATGGAGGAAGAGATGGATAAGGGAAAGAAGGAGGCCATGGACCCAATCATGATGGAGGAAGACCAGATAAAGCAGATAATGGAAAAAGTTGGAAAGACACGCAGTGGAGTAACCTACCAATATAAAATGAATAACAAAAAGAGAGCCATAGCTAATAGAGAGGGCTTGGCTAACGATGAAGAAGAGGTAGAGGATCTTCGAGATGTGGAGCAAATTGAGGAAATCATGCGTGCAACATATGAAAGGAAAACAGGGGGTACAAGGGCAGGAACAAAAGGAAGAACTCCAATCCAGATCATCGTTAGTGTGGAACCTACAACCCCATATGCGACTAACACACCATAGAGAACACCAACATTTAGAAAACTGAATTTTAGTGAAACAAAGATATGAGGAAATGAATCCAAACAAGGAGCAGCAACTGGAGGAGCCAGTTCAGGAAGTAACATTAAAAATATACACTACACGGAGGTAGTATTTCAACACAATTTAAAATGGGAGGTAGTATTTCCCACAATCAGGTTACCAGAATTTCAAGGAGAGGCATCAGAGGACCCTGAAAAGCACTTATTCATTTGTGAGAAGATCTGGGAAGAAAATCAGATCACAGATGAGGATACAAAACACGCACTGTTATTTTTCACGCTAAGAGACCGCGCATTGGATTGGTACATGAGCCTAGATGTAAAAATCCCACCAAAAGTAACAAGGACTATTACAGAAGTGAAAAAACTATTGATAAACGAATTTCAGAATCCTAGCTCAGAGGATTGGTATATGAATGAAATGATTGAAATCAGGAAAAAACCAGGTGAGTCGATTTGGGAGATTGATCAGAGATTTAAGCGTCTAAAAGGTAAGTTGCAATATGCAATGGATGACATGCAACATAGGCATCTATTTGTGAACTCATTGTTACCACATTTGAAATACCCATTAAGACAACAAAAGTTTCAAACTCAAGCAGAGGCTCTATAGGAAGCCTTACAACTGGAAGAGAACCAGTATCAAAAGACAGATCAAGCAATAGAGGAGTTGAAAGAGGATTTAAAGAATCTAACATTTCAACTTAACCAGAATAAAGGAAAAGAGAAAAGAGAAGTTGTTTGGTGTACCACATGCAGGACAGAAGGACACCACAAGAACGAATGTCCAACCTTCGTGCAATACATGGAAACAGGAGTACAAAATCCTTTGCTAATAGGAGGACCATGTTGTGGAATTTTTAAAACACATGGACATTATTCATATCATTTTCCAATGATGCAGAAGTATAAGATAGTACCCAAAAGCCCATATTGCAATTTTTGCAAGTTAGTGGGTCATGATGATAAAGATTGTAGGACAATGGAGTTGATGAGAGAGAAATTCAGATACTTATAGGGTGCAAGAAGAAATGATGACAGGACAAGTTGCACCTCAGTTCAACCCGGTGCCACCACCATACAATAATGCGTAGCAAAAATATAAAAATGCACAGCCACAATACAAAAATGCACAGCCATAGTGTAACCTCACGTTGTATAATTAGGTACCTCAGTACAATGCACCGCGAGGAGATTGAGGTGGATACATAGGTGGAGGATTTGGACGAGGCAAAGGACCAGTAGTGTGCCACAACTTCCAACAACCATGGAATTATTCAAGGGAGTGTCCACTTCCACCGGCGACATGTATGTACTGTCGCGCAGCAGACCATGATACAGAAGATTGTCTGACACTATTGGGGAAGATCCAAGAAAAAAGGAACCAGAACAACCAGAATGTCCAGTGGATCTCTGCAGAAGCCGAGGAGGATGGGAGAAACATCAATATAGTCACTCTAAGAGGATCTAAGATAGGATCAGACGCGGTAAAACAAGATCCAACGCAACACCAGTGGGTTAAAAAGAATACGGAACCGCATAAGCAGTTTGATGCAAGAAAAGAAAAGGAAACATTCAAGGAGTCTAGACAGGAGTTTCTCAAGAAAAATTTTGTTTCTACATCATCCGTGCAGCAAACTCAGAACTCACCAATGTACGAAATGCCCTCCTCAATGGACCACACTAGTGAAGCACAACCGTTAGAGAAAGTAAGTAACATAAAAAAAAATTGCAATCCTGTGTTAAGTTATTGAAGGATCCATCATCTGTAAAGACCTTACAAAATATGCTAGAAAGATGTAACACATAGGCAAAAGGAAAGTTAGAACAAAAAATAGTCAATCATCTCCATTCAAGAAGAAGGACAAGCAAAGAATTCAGACTGAATGCCAACATTGGGGATTTTAGTATGGGTGATATCATACTGGATTTAGGATCTCAAGTAAATGTTTTACCTAAGAATACATGGAAGTGTATAGGAGAACCCACACTAGGATATTCATATGTCCAGCTGAAACTAACAAATCAAGACAGAGTATTACCAATTGGAAGGCTTAAAGGTGTGAGAGTAGATTTGGATGGAGTGCGCACTATGGAAAATTTTGAAGTAATAGAGATAGTAGATGGCACAACACATTATCGAACATTGCTTGGATTGGATTAGGAATTTTATAACCAGGCCATAATCAACCTAAAGATAAGAAAAATGAAATTTGAATCAGGTGAATATAGAGTTATTGCACCATTAGATCCTTCAGAAGGAGAAAGGTTTGTAGAACCCACTTGTTTGGATCTGGAAGAAATAAACCAGTTGTACAGAACCATCGCGCGAGAAGAAGGTTATGTTAACCCAACTGCAGATGGGGTACTCAGCTGGAGAAGTATTACATCATGTTATTTTAACTCGGACACAGGTTTGGAGAATTGGCAATAGATATTACATGAAGTTTCCACAAGGAGATGCGCAAGAATAGATTGTGCAGTAAGATGAGTTGGCATAGAGATAAGAGAACCTCCTAGTTTTCATGGGTTAAATGACTTAGAGGAATTTTTGACAAAATATGAAGAGGAAGTATTATAAAATCAGAGGCTCTTAGACCTAGATATCACACTCAAGGCCCACACCTACAAGATGGTGGGGTGCGCACAAAAAAACCATTCAGGACTGGTACCAATGTAAACGATTATTGCGCATTAGATTTGGTGCAGAGCAGGGAAGCAATAAAATGTATAGGTATGATGGACAAGGAAAACCAGTTGAACACTTAGATAAGTGAAGAACACAGTGGAGGATGACACCACCAGAGGAATTGCCTCATCACTTTATCCATACCTTGGAAAGAATTCTAGGGAACTAGTATATAGACCAATATATGCGCAGAGGTACTACAGAATGGACAACATTACAACAGAACTTTGTAGTAACCTTCTCATTTAAGAATGAGAACACCAACATGGATTCATCACTAAATCTGATATAGGGAATGATATTTACTAATGAACCAGAGGTTGAAATCATGACAAAATATCAACAACAAAACATACATACAGTCAAAGAGTTACTTTCATGCTATCATGTTGAAAAGGAAGCGCCAGATGAAGATGATCCATGCAAAATTCAGATTACATAGATTGAGGGAGAAAGAGAGGTGGAAGGTCCATCTCTGGAGTCAGAAGTATTTGTTGCACCAATCAAAGTTAACAAAGTCAACATTGGGAAGAATGACAATCCTAAAATGGAAAGTATTGGAGACTATTGGGATGAACAAACAGTAGAAAGAATAAATGAGTTACTACGTGAATACAGTGACATGTTCCCAACGAACTTTATAGAGATTAAAGGCATAGCAGGGGAGCTAGGAGAGATAAAGATACCTCTCAAACCTGAGGCAAGACCTATCAGGAAAAGACCCTACAAACTGAATCCAGTATATAAGCAGAAATTGACTGAATGTTGGAAGTTGGTATCATAGAACCAGTAGAGGAATCTAAATGGATAAGTCATATGGTAGTCTAAGAAATGAAACAAGGGTGGATAAGGATTTGTGTATATCTGAGGAAACTTAATGATGCTTGCTTACATGACCCTTTCCCTACCCCCTTTACAGATGAGGTATTAGAGAATGTGAGAGGCCAAGAAGCATACTCATTTACAGATGGATTTTTAGGTTACCATCATATCAAAATAGCTCCAGAGGACAGGTATAAGACTACTTTTGCTACAGAATGGAGATCCTACCAATATATAGTCATGCCATTTGGGATGAAGAATGCACCATCCATTTTTTCAAGAGTAGTCATAGCTGATTTTAAGGAATTCATACATCAATTTCTAGAAGTATATCTGGATGACTGGACTGTATATAGTCTATTAAAAGATCATTTAGAAATGTTAAGACTCATGTTAGAGAGATGCAGGAAATGTCAGATATCATTAAATATCAAGAAATGCATTTTTGGTACACCTTTTGGAATATTGTTGGGACATATAGTGTGTAAACAAGGGTTACTAGTGGATCCTGCTAAGATTGCAGTCATTGTGAATTTACCATCACCAAAGTCAGTGCACCAGTTAAGAGCAACATTGGGACATACATTCTATTAAAGGAAGTTTATAAAGGAGTATGCGTAGATTATTATACCCATGGAAAAAATATTAAAGAAGGACACCAGATTTCAGTGGAATGAGGATTGTCAACAAGGATGGACACTTTAAAACAAAAGATGGTCACATCACCTATCATAGTATTCTCAGACTGGGAAAATACATTTCATGTGCATGTAGATGCATCAACCATAAAACTTGGAGCAGGTTTGGCACAGCCAGGAGTAGGGGACTTAGACCATCCTATATCCTTTGCAAGCAGAAAGTTGTCAGAGTCAGAGAAAGAGAAGGCCTAGCCATGGTATATGCACTTCAGAAATTAAAGCATTATTTACTGGGTAAACACTTTAAAATTTTCACAGACCATTATGTCATCAAATATATAGTCAACAATCCAGTGTTGGGGGGGAGGATCTATAGATGGCTATTTTTATTCCAAGAATTTTATTTTGAGGTGATAGTCAAACGTGTGAATTTGAATGCAATACCTAATCACCCATCAAGGGTAACTAATGGATAAGAACCTATTAACTTGGAAGAAAACTTCCCCGATGCGCAGTTATTTTCAATACAGGTAGTTCATGAATATTTCGTTGATATTATTGAATACTTAAGTACAGGGGTTGCACCACAAGAATTTAGCATTGCGCAGAAGAAAAATCTGGTAGTCAAAGCTTCAAACTATCAACTTATTGCAGGACATTTATGCAAGATGGGTGCAGACGACATTTTGAGAAGGTGTGTACTAGAACATGAAAGGCCCAGAATTTTGGCAGAAGCTCATGAAGGTATAGCTAGAGGACAATATGCAAACAAAGATACTGTGTAGAACATATTGCACATGGTGGCCAACAGTCCATAAAGATGCCAAGGAATATTTCCATAAATGTGATGTTTATTAGAGGGTTGGAAAACCTAACAGAAGAGATGAGATGCCTCTAAGACCAAACGTGACTCTGTAGGTATTTTACAAATGGGCAATAGACTTTGTTGGACTAATTAATCCACGAGTAAAAAGGTCAGGATCTAGATTTATTATTATTGTGATTGAATACTTAACAAGATGGGCAGAAGCAGCACTAGTCAAAGACTATAGTGCAGAGACAGCAACACACTTTGTGTTTGAGCAAGTGATCACTAGATTTGAATGTCTAAGGATTTTGATGAGTGACCAAGGAAATCATTTTATCAAAAATGCTACCAAGGCTATGACTGAGTAGGTTGATGTCTATCACCAGAAGAGTACACCATACCATCCTCAGGGAAATGGAACAATAGAATCTTTCAATAAGATCTTGGGAAATGCTTTGACAAAGATCTACAATGTCAACAGGGATGATTGGGAATTGAAAATACCAACAGTACTATGGGCATATAGGACCACATGTAATAAGTTGACAGGACAGACACCATTCAAATTGATGTATGGGCAGGAAGCAGTAGTACCATTAGAATTTTTGGTACCCATTCTGCGCGTAGCAGCAATTACCAACATGACAAAAAGAGGTGTAGTAAAGGAGAGGTTAAGTCAACTAATGTAAATGGAAGAGGATAGGTTTCTGGTAGGATTCCACCAGGAAGTACAAAAAGCAAGAGGCAAAGCCTAGCATGACAGACATATTAAAAAGAAGAGTTTTAAGGAGGGAGACCTAGTTTTGCTCTATGACAGTAATTTTTTTCAAAATCCTGGTAAGTTTAGGATGCATTAGCTAGGGCCATATGAAGTAAATATTGTCACAGATGGGGGATCTGTATAGCTAAAAGATTTGGGAGGAACATAAATGAAAGGAATGATCAACGGTAGTCAACTGAAACTGTACAGGGACAGTCGGCCAACTAACCCTTAAAAGTTACAGTGCAGTGAGAAAGGCATGTATATAGTGTACTATAGTAGAGGTCAGGAAAGAAAACTCACAAAAAGGAAGACAAAAGTAGAAAAAAGGAGAAAAATGAAGAAAAAAGTAGAAAAGAAAGAGAATACAAAATATTGGGAAATCTCGTGCACAGAGATAGTGGAATAAGCACGACAAAAAGAAAAAGTGACCATGTGCAGCATATGGTTGACAGAAAGAAAAACACTGTGCACTAAGAAAAAGTCGTAGCAGAAATATACAACACACCGAAAAAGTGCAGCGCACCGAAAAAGGGGCCAATAGTCGGAAAAAAAAAATCGACCGTTAGGGGAAAAAAGGCGTGAATTGGGCATTTATGAAACTAAATGAAGCATACTCGACAAGCTTTAATGCATTAATAACAACCAAAGAAGCTTCTGTGAGAAGATTCAAAGAAATTATGATGCCCTCTATAAAATGGAAATGCGGGCCAAACAAGACTTATTGTGCATTTGCAAACTCGCAAAGCTAACGAGCAAGAAGACGAGAGGTGAACAGGTGAGTACAAAGATTGAAGTAGCCAAAACTTAATTGGGAAAGAAATATTTACCCACGATGGCACCTCCAAAGGTTGGCACACCAAGCCAAACCGCACAGAAAACACAAAGCAGTCTCAGGTCACCACAAGAAACCACAGAGGTGGAGTAGGAAATGAAACAAAGAGAGGGAATCGTCGATGTCGATGCAATTCCCACACTACGAGTTGAACTAGTGAGTTCCACATTGATCGAGGAAGAATAACAATCCTCGACGATGGTCGGGATGGAGATTGACTCGCACGACAATGTGCAATGCCACAAACCAGTTTCCATAGGAAACCCACAACAACCTACGAGGGTTGAAGTAGCCCACAGAATGAATGGTGGCGACAGCGAGCAGACAGAGTCTGTTGGGACGATACCATAATCAGTGGTAGGGTCTTTGCAGTAGGAAGAAGTACATATTGAATACATCACAGGGGTAGCCAGAGTCGAGCAGGGAACACAGAGAACCAGAGGCTGGGACATCTAGCGCGCCAATAAGAAGATAGGGAAAAGAACCCATCGCATGGTCCCCATGCAAGCATCCTGATGCCTCAATTGTTTTACCACCCATTCTAGTGGGGTGCATGCCATGCCAACTCTACTGGATTTCATGGAAAGGTTGAGATAAGCAAACCGTGATGTGTCTGACACCAGCAAATTCCCATAATTTTCATAGCAAGTGTACATGGAGAGAATAGGCATAGGACCATTTGGATACCCAATACTGCAGCCAAAGCAATGGGTGGCAAGCTTGAAAACATAGGGATATTGAATTTGTTATGGATTCCCCACTTCGGCAGGGAAATAGAGGTGAACAATTGTGTTAAGCAGTTGATGGCAGTCCTCGATGGAGGATTTTTATGGTTAGAAGAAGATGTCTCCATCGACGTAGAGTTGATTACATACATCATAGGTCTTCCATCAATGGGAGAGAGTCTCACGCAGTACCTGGATGACAAAACCAAAGAAAAATCTCTCGCGAAAGAGATGAAGAAGACATACAGGATAGAAAGAGGCTCGCGCAGAATTATTATCAAGAGAATCAACAACGCAACCAATAGGATGGCCACGAAACTAATGGCGTGCAAATTGCTACGCAAATGTCGCAAGGAGGATGTCCCTGCAGGGGTTGTCATAGCAGCAGCAGAGTGCACAAATGGCACCATGATCAGTTGGGTGCCATATTTATTGAACTTGTTCCTAGACGATTGCAAGGATGTGCAGGATTTGGGAACATAGTTCCACTACTCCTGGCTCATGATCCTGGTAGATTTAATCAGATGGAAGGATCTGTCCTACTCATACTTCTGCGAGAGAGTAGGAAATTGTCGCGCAACACGGTACACGTCAATGGGAAGCACTTCAGACCCCAAGCAAAGAAGTGGAAATTTTGGCACCTTTGTTCGATATCTCATTGACATTGAAGACAACATAGCCAACACGTGGAGGATCACTCCGGAGGTGGTCGCGCAGTATAAAGGGGGCATATAAATTTAGGGCTATGTGGCACAACATGTGGATCCAAGCACGCAAGGATCCAGAGAAGGAATGGCTTCAACTTCGCTTATGCATTAATGAAAAGGAAGTTGAAATGGCAATTAGATATTGGTAGGACCACTAGAAGATCCAAGTCATTACCAAGGAAATTCCAAAGGGAAAGGAGGTAGAAGCAGGGTCATCCAAGACACCTGCAGGAGGCAGTGCAACAAAAAAGAAACCCACGTAGAAGACGAATCCAGGTCAAAAGCCAGCACAACAAAAGAAGGGAAACGCTCCAAATAAGGATGTGCAGACAAGAAAGAAGGAAAATGCCTCGGCGCATGAAAAACAAGGAAGGGGGGACACAACGACGTAGGAAACCCCTTTGGAAGCTAGTCCACAAGAAACAGGGCCACCCAAATGGCCAATTATGCGTACAGGGGGGGGCGTGTAAGAAATCCAAGGCCCATAAAAAAAATCCCATAATATACGATCACCGAGGATGATGTTGATCTTGTCGTAGAGAGAGTACATGATCGCGCAGTGGAGGAGTTTGAAGAGGTTGAGCACCAAAGAGGAAGGATACAGAATGAGTTGGTTGATATCAGGCAGGTCCTAGAGCATATACAAATAGTATAGAGGCCAGAAAGGGGAACAGAGTCGATCCCTCGAGAAACAGAAGCCCGGAGCAAGAGTGCGTAGAACGAGGAAGACACCATCCAGACCATAGCGTAAGCAATTCCAAGCTTCCAAATAACAATAGAGATGCTCCAGTTTGACGAGGCCATATCCCAGACACCACTCAAATATCTGGTGTAGGTACAATTGGTATTAGCTCAAATACCGACAAAGGGACTGTACAGAGTGCAAGTCAGTGTCGCGTAGGAAGTGAAATCGCGACCTAGAATAGATGCGACGGAATTACAAACATACAGAGATGGAAAGGATGCACTGGAACTGGTGGTCGAGTAGGTAAAGCTGGAGACAAAAGAAGAGAAACAACGCACAGATAATTTAGAGCAGAAATTGAAGGAAGTGTTCACAAGAATTCCAGACAGCATGCAGGCATCCATGCGCAATGTGGAAGAACATATCCAAATCATCGCATAGATGCTCGAGGACTACAAGAAGGAGATCGAGGAGATTAAATAAAAATTAACCCCAACTGCTCCTCGTGAAGTTATGGCTGAAAGGGAACAACAGGCATCCCTGCAAGTGGAAATGATGGAAAAAGAAGATGAAAAGGTCACACAATTGTTTGACACAACCGTGCATCTATGGACGATGTTGGAAGAAGATGATAGGTTCCAACAATTAGACCAGCAAGAGGAGGTAATCAACACTTCAATCCAGGAGTTGAAGCAGCGGAAAAATTCCATGACCATTACAGAACGAGTGAAGGGCGCACAGGAAATGAAGACCCTGCAGGAAGAACTGAAGACTGCGCAGAATAACAAGAAGGCCAGGAAAGCCCAGTTAGAACCTCTCCAAGACTAGCAAGCAACTTAAATAATTGTGAAACTAGAGAATAAAAAGACAATAATGGATCAGGACCATGCTAAGAGCGTAGAGTCTCTCAAGGAGCATATCACAACACAGAGGGTGGAAGAGCTCACAGGGAAAGTTGCGCAAGATAGACCAAAAGGGGAAGAGTTAGAAGGAAAATTTCACAGCTTGGAAGAGGTTTTTCAGGGAGTGTGCACTACCTGAGTGGATGGGGACGAACCACATGTCAGTGTTGGGGGCCTGTTGGGTGTAGGCCTATTTTGAGGAAAGACCTATTTTTGGGAGGAAAGACCTAATTTTCGGAGCACGCACAACAGTTTGCAAGAAAGCAGCATGTGGAAAAAGAAGTAAAAGCAACATGCAAGAGGAAAAGTCACATGCGAGGAGGCAGACAAGCCTAACCATATTAGGGTTATGGTTTTTGATAATGATTGTAACGCCTACAAGCTTGAAAAAGAGTATAAATAAGAACCTAGGAGATCTAGGTTAGGAGTTAATCAGTTAGTCAGTTCGATACTATTGAGAAGTTGAGAGACTGTCAATTGTAATAAGGCAGTAGAAGAGTCAAGTAAGGTAGATTTTGAGGGTTAGATCACAGGCTGAGGATCCTGGTGTGGTCTAGTTCGACTCCTAGAGGTTTTGTAACCTCATCAGGATTGTATGATTGAATATGTAATGTGTGCAGCACTAGATTTTGAAGCAGACTAAATAAAAGAGTAGAGAGGCCAAATCTTTGTGGGCGTAGCCCAGGAGGGGGTGAACCACGGTAAAACTTATTTATGTTTTATGTTTATTGAATGATTACTTCTTGTTAATGGTTATCTTATGAATGAATGATTAACTAGAGGTATTAGGATGCATGCATGAGCCTAAAGATGAATGAATCCTAGAAAGACTTGGATGAATAACAAGATTAACGCATGAAGAAGATAGAATACAACCCTAGATCCCCACTCATTCTTAGATTGTGAGCACTTGAGCATTGCAGTCATCCATAGAGCTATCTCGGGTAAGACTATGTTGTGTGCACTACGCGCAGCGTTGCCTTCTGGTTTACCAGGAGGGTCGATAGTTTTAGAGGGTTTTGTTGGAAACCTGTTCAGATCTGAACCTGGGTCAATCCAAGAAGAAGAAGAAGAAGTAGTAGGGAGATCTAACCCAACCAACAAGTGCTCAATGTAAAGTAGTTTTATGAGGAAATTTCAAGAATAAATTGTGAATAGATTATAGTGATGGCCAAACATAAGATTAGGTATTTTATTTGTGTGACGTTGTGAATGCTCATAATTCTTGTTTTATTTTTGGTTAATTGTACCAAAAAAAGATATTCATCTTTGAAGGATTGTTTAAATCCATTTGCATTCGTATCTAGATTAGTCTTTCGATTATGTTAGAACTCTTTGAATACACAATAACATCAACCACAAAATTCATCTCAATGGCCAAGCTAATCAAAAGAATAAACCAAAAGATAAAGAAATTACTAAAAATGCAATTTAGATTTGGTGTATCTTTATGGATTTGTGTGTTAGGCCATAGCATTACATATATCCTACAAAGTGTGTTTTCACTTCAAGTATAAACAATACCATAATGCTTGGGTAATAAAATTAAAATACTATAAACATGTAAAACCACAATTGAAATGCAATACAAAATATCAACACAATGTACATATAGTATTAGAGATAATTGAATAATGATAAATGCAACGTATAATCTAAATACCTGAAAGTATTACCATATAAAAAAATTATTGATATTGATTGGTTATACTTCTTGAATGTGGTGTCAGGGAAGTGTGATGTCACACCCATCATACCACCAAATGGAAGCATTAATAACCACCCCACAATAGAGGATGGGACGTATGGCACTTGCCACACACTCTTGATTGATATCTCCTACCATGGACCAAACCTCGATGAAAGAGAACGCCAACAGGATTTGGAAGAATTTGGCACTTGATTTTACGTTTATATAAGAGCTTGACAAAGAATGATGTTATGAGTATTGTACATGATGACATATTGTCGAGGAATAACACAATGAAAATGGTCATGGGGGTTTGTATCTTTATGTCTCCAAATCAACATCATTCTCATGATGATACCCACACAACATAAGATGGCCTCTCTCATTGGTCTTTGTCTATGCCACAAGCACCAAAGGAGTATAGAAAATTGGGAAAGGGTTGGGAAAGAACCAAAGGAAGGAATTATGTGCATTGAGGTAAATATGTGCTATAGGGTACCAGTTCTAGTTTATGAGTTGGAGCCCCTCAAGAAAGAGGAAGGGGAAGAAGAGAGGGAAATGAAACATGAGAAGGAAAATAGAAAGGGGGTTGAATCAACACAACCCAATCACAAAGGAAAATAAAACCCCCCTCATGAAAGGCTCGCCAAGAAGCCACCCCTAAAAGGACCCAAACCAAAGGTCATAATGCAAGGGCACAATGCATAGCATAGGTTCTTAATCAACACAAGGCCACCATGAGTCAGAATTTGGAAAAACTAGAGGAAATTGCCCATGGGCACAAATATACCACCAACAAGAAGATAGACAAAGAATTGGCTCACATCATCTCGAACACGTTGTTTTCACAAAGCATGACCACTAGGTATCCTTTGACCCTTAACATATACTACCATACAAAGGAATCAAAGAAAAATACTACTTGATAAAATCCATCCAAGGTTCAAACCATGCTCTAGAGGACAATGAAGAAAGAAGGGAAGAGGAAGAAACAGAAGACAACCAAGCTAGAGAGAACTCCTAGCACCCCATCTCCCTTGATGGTGATGATGAATAACATAAAGAATCTATTGTTCCTCTCTATCTCTAAGGCTTCAATTTATCTATTTTATTTCTAATGTCATGATAGCATACGATTTAGTGGCCATGAGCCAAGCTGTATTTTGTACCATTGTATTTTGTTTGTGCTAGGATTCAATGGCCAAAGAGCAAGCTATATCCAGCACTATTTCTTTTTTGTTTTTCTAAGACATATTCAGAGTTTTTCAATTTTTGAATATGGAATTATTCAAGCCAATGGACTTAACATCATATTATAAAGTATTCAATGTGAGGGGTTCTAGGATAAATTATCTCAAAGCATGTAAATATTTTAACAATTGGTGTGTAAATATAGATAACTTGCAACTTACAAAAAAAAGATGGATTGGTTATAGGGGGGATTTTAAAAATCCATACTTATTTTAAAGTGTAGTAACCTTGGCAAATCTTAGTAATTCTTAAAATATCAATCATACAATGTTTAGCAATATTTTTGTAAAACTACTGAAATTTATAAGAATTTTATATAGTTTCTAGAAAATTTTGGTGATTTTTATGGTAAAATACTTTTATCTTAAAATTTGGGAAAATCATTTTAGGAAAAAAAATGGGAATTGGCGAATCATTTTTGGAAAAAAAAACATGAAAAATTAGCCCATGGGAAAAATTTAGCTCCTAAAATTTCCAATGATTGGTTATACTTCTCAATTTCAAAATTTAAGCCCAAATTTTAGTTTGGAACAAGTATCTCCTAACCCCATGTTCATATAATAAAAGAATTTCCCTTAATCTTGTTAAAAAGAAAATTTCAAAAGCAAAAGAAGAAAACTAACTTTTCATTTTAAAGAGAATTTGTGATTAAGGAAAATAAATCTGCATTATATATGTATGCTTCTCCTTTTGCAAACTCATGTTATCCATGGTTATTGGTGTTGTAGCATTCAAACTATTTGAATATCTCTATACTTCATAGGGTAAGTTGAATGACTAAAATAGAAACATGTTTTTGTATAGACGTCTTGTTGAATATTGAAGGGTGATCCGACAAAAACATAACAATGTACTCTAATTACTTTGGTAAACCCGCAACCAAAATACAACTAAAGTATATTTCAATAGTCCATGTAGAATTGATTCTATAATATCAAAAAGATTTTAAAGGGAAAAAAAAAATCTAAAGAGATCAAATGTCTAAAAAATGTTAGAATTGCAAACGCGGAAAACACAATTCACATATGATAATTAACAATCACACAGATAATAGACACATGTATTTCACGTGGTTCACCCAAAACGTTGGGCTACATCCACCAAGCATAGGCATCAGTTTTCTTATTATTCAGATCATGGAGATTACAACAGACTTGCACGTTCTCTCATTCCTCTCACTCTGTCGTATCCGGCTCTACGGGGTTACATGAATTTATATACATTTACACAAGAAATTGATTATTAAATGCACTCCTATCCATATTCTAACTTGGTCTATTTAGTTGCAACCAACGTAGAATAATAGGATACAAATCCATCCTTGGAGGAATTCGTTGTCACCAAATCCCAACAATCTCCACCTTGACAACAATTAACCTAATGCCTTGCTCCTTCCTTTTGTTCATCACTTTTTCTGCAAGCCAAGAGAAGTCAAACACCACTGCAACTTATCTAATAAAACTGGTTTCATGATATCACCTATGTGACTTGCACAAGTTTGGATTTCCTGAGGGGTCACTCCACCTCCAACATGTCTTCCATAACTATGTTGTGAGACATATTTAATGATAGATCCCCTTCTATCCAAGACACATGTATTACAATATACATTACAATTATCACAGACCATCTCAGTGTAACCATTATAGGTGACATTTGTGCTTCTCAAACGCTGAAGCACCCATTTCACTGCAACACCTGAATTTGTCACGTATCTGACAACATCATTAGCATGTGAAACATCTGATCTTAACCATTTCATCACATACAACAGACCTCCTACTGAACTTACACAAGACAACCTTTTCTTCTTTATAGGCAAGACCTATACTTGAAGAAAAATTATAATGGAAAGAAAGAGGGATAAAAATTGGTTTCACAATGTTCATACTAAACTCCAACCACAACTTACCATTACCATCTCTGTGTACTTCCATGCCCATAATTTGTTTTGTTGCTTCTTGATCTCTCATCTGAATTGTCATGTCCACCTGAGTCATTTTCCTACTGATTTTATCCATACTTTGGCTAACATCGAGCATATCATCAGTAAATAACATAAATATTGTGAATGTACTATAAAATGTATAGTCATTCCTACCCTTTGAAAAATTATGACTCATTGTGAAGGATTCAAACCTCTTGTATATTTTCCTGGGTACCAATAGGCCATACAATGAATTTTCTAGCATGCAAACAAATTTACCGTTCCAATATTGAATCAACCCTTTTGGTTGTTCCACACATAATATATCTCTATCAATGATGACCTTGTGAGAAGTAGGATCCCACACACAACATCCCTTTATACCACCATCATAACTTGCAGAAATATAAAACAAACAAGAATTCAGAAACAAAGATTTTAAGTCTGGAAATGATTTACCACTTACCAATACCTGCAATTCTTTCTTTCTCTTATGACCTTGATGCTTCTTCCATAAACAAGAAGATACATCATGTCACTTCATATGCTACTTCAGTACTCCCTTCCAGCTTATAAAGGTTATCAACCTTTGTTGCCTTCATCACTACTAAACTACCTTTCAACAATGTGAGTGCTCTGTTGAAATAATGTAACTGCGAAGAGCATTCTTATTATTATTGGATTAAATCCCCATTGCGGATTAATCATGTCATTATTATTATTATTGTTATTGGATTAATCCCCATTGTGGATTAATCATGTCGGTAATTGTATAAGGACCAAAACCCCTTTTGCGGATTGGTCATCGGACAATTATAAAGGGCAGAATAAGAAGTCGGCCCCAACAGTTATCATGGAAGACCCAGAATTAATTAAAGGTGGGTTTACCCACCCAGAGTGAGAGGTCATCCCTTCCAGTTGTGACCTTTCATGCGTGCCAGTCTTGTATAAATAAGAGGCTAACGCCTCACTTCAAACACACAACTCACTTGCTCATTATCTTATGAGGCAAGCTGCAATTACCAGTTGGAGAGAGGAGAAGAAGAGTGGCACATCTCTTGGGGAGGACTATCTGTATTGGTTTGAGTTATCTCTTGAACATTGTA
>ML781061.1:18843-29614 GCA_009831015.1 Picea engelmannii
TGATGCATCTACATGCACATGAAATGTATTTTCCCAGTCTGAGAATACTATGATAGGTGATGTGACCATCTTTTGTTTTAAAGTGTCCATCCTTGTTGACAATCCTCATTCCACTGAAATCTGGTGTCCTTCTTTAATATTTTTTCCATGGGTATAATAATCTACGCATACTCCTTTATAAACTTCCTTTAATAGAATGTATGTCCCAATGTTGCTCTTAACTGGTGCACTGACTTTGGTGATGGTAAATTCACAATGACTGCAATCTTAGCAGGATCCACTAGTAACCCTTGTTTACACACTATATGTCCCAACAATATTCCAAAAGGTGTACCAAAAATGCATTTCTTGATATTTAATGATATCTGACATTTCCTGCATCTCTCTAACATGAGTCTTAACATTTCTAAATGATCTTTTAATAGACTATATACAGTCCAGTCATCCAGATATACTTCTAGAAATTGATGTATGAATTCCTTAAAATCAGCTATGACTACTCTTGAAAAAATGGATGGTGCATTCTTCATCCCAAATGGCATGACTATATATTGGTAGGATCTCCATTCTGTAGCAAAAGTAGTCTTATACCTGTCCTCTGGAGCTATTTTGATATGATGGTAACCTAAAAATCCATCTGTAAATGAGTATGCTTCTTGGCCTCTCACATTCTCTAATACCTCATCTGTAAAGGGGGTAGGGAAAGGGTCATGTAAGCAAGCATCATTAAGTTTCCTCAGATATACACAAATCCTTATCCACCCTTGTTTCATTTCTTAGACTACCATATGACTTATCCATTTAGATTCCTCTACTGGTTCTATGATACCAACTTCCAACATTCAGTCAATTTCTGCTTATATACTGGATTCAGTTTGTAGGGTCTTTTCCTGATAGGTCTTGCCTCAGGTTTGAGAGGTATCTTTATCTCTCCTAGCTCCCCTGCTATGCCTTTAATCTCTATAAAGTTCGTTGGGAACATGTCACTGTATTCACGTAGTAACTCATTTATTCTTTCTACTGTTTGTTCATCCCAATAGTCTCCAATACTTTCCATTTTAGGATTGTCATTCTTCCCAATGTTGACTTTGTTAACTTTGATTGGTGCAACAAATACTTCTGACTCCAGAGATGGACCTTCCACCTCTCTTTCTCCCTCAATCTATGTAATCTGAATTTTGCATGGATCATCTTCATCTGGCGCTTCCTTTTCAACATGATAGCATGAAAGTAACTCTTTGACTGTATGTATGTTTTGTTGTTGATATTTTGTCATGATTTCAACCTCTGGTTCATTAGTAAATATCATTCCCTATATCAGATTTAGTGATGAATCCATGTTGGTGTTCTCATTCTTAAATGAGAAGGTTACTACAAAGTTCTGTTGTAATGTTGTCCATTCTGTAGTACCTCTGCGCATATATTGGTCTATATACTAGTTCCCTAGAATTCTTTCCAAGGTATGGATAAAGTGATGAGGCAATTCCTCTGGTGGTGTCATCCTCCACTGTGTTCTTCACTTATCTAAGTGTTCAACTGGTTTTCCTTGTCCATCATACCTATACATTTTATTGCTTCCCTGCTCTGCACCAAATCTAATGCGCAATAATCGTTTACATTGGTACCAGTCCTGAATGGTTTTTTTGTGCGCACCCCACCATCTTGTAGGTGTGGGCCTTGAGTGTGATATCTAGGTCTAAGAGCCTCTGATTTTATAATACTTCCTCTTCATATTTTGTCAAAAATTCCTCTAAGTCATTTAACCCATGAAAACTAGGAGGTTCTCTTATCTCTATGCCAACTCATCTTACTGCACAATCTATTCTTGCGCATCTCCTTGTGGAAACTTCATGTAATATCTATTGCCAATTCTCCAAACCTGTGTCCGAGTTAAAATAACATGATGTAATACTTCTCCAGCTGAGTACCCCATCTGCAGTTGGGTTAACATAACCTTCTTCTCGCGCGATGGTTCTGTACAACTGGTTTATTTCTTCCAGATCCAAACAAGTGGGTTCTACAAACCTTTCTCCTTCTGAAGGATCTAATGGTGCAATAACTCTATATTCACCTGATTCAAATTTCATTTTTCTTATCTTTAGGTTGATTATGGCCTGGTTATAAAATTCCTAATCCAATCCAAGCAATGTTCGATAATGTGTTGTGCCATCTACTATCTCTATTACTTCAAAATTTTCCATAGTGCGCACTCCATCCAAATCTACTCTCACACCTTTAAGCCTTCCAATTGGTAATACTCTGTCTTGATTTGTTAGTTTCAGCTGGACATATGAATATCCTAGTGTGGGTTCTCCTATACACTTCCATGTATTCTTAGGTAAAACATTTACTTGAGATCCTAAATCCAGTATGATATCACCCATACTAAAATCCCCAATGTTGGCATTCAGTCTGAATTCTTTGCTTGTCCTTCTTCTTGAATGGAGATGATTGACTATTTTTTGTTCTAACTTTCCTTTTGCCTATGTGTTACATCTTTCTAGCATATTTTGTAAGGTCTTTACAGATGATGGATCCTTCAATAACTTAACACAGGATTGCAATTTTTTTTTATGTTACTTACTTTCTCTAACGGTTGTGCTTCACTAGTGTGGTCCATTGAGGAGGGCATTTCGTACATTGGTGAGTTCTGAGTTTGCTGCACGGATGATGTAGAAACAAAATTTTTCTTGAGAAACTCCTGTCTAGACTCCTTGAATGTTTCCTTTTCTTTTCTTGCATCAAACTGCTTATGCGGTTCCGTATTCTTTTTAACCCACTGGTGTTGCGTTGGATCTTGTTTTACCGCGTCTGATCCTATCTTAGATCCTCTTAGAGTGACTATATTGATGTTTCTCCCATCCTCCTCGGCTTCTGCAGAGATCCACTGGACATTCTGGTTGTTCTGGTTCCTTTTTTCTTGGATCTTCCCCAATAGTGTCAGACAATCTTCTGTATCATGGTCTGCTGCGCGACAGTACATACATGTCGCCGGTGGAAGTGGACACTCCCTTGAATAATTCCATGGTTGTTGGAAGTTGTGGCACACTACTGGTCCTTTGCCTCGTCCAAATCCTCCACCTATGTATCCACCTCAATCTCCTCGCGGTGCATTGTACTGAGGTACCTAATTATACAACGTGAGGTTACACTATGGCTGTGCATTTTTGTATTGTGGCTGTGCATTTTTATATTTTTGCTACGCATTATTGTATGGTGGTGGCACCGGGTTGAACTGAGGTGCAACTTGTCCTGTCATCATTTCTTCTTGCACCCTATAAGTATCTGAATTTCTCTCTCATCAACTCCATTGTCCTACAATCTTTATCATCATGACCCACTAACTTGCAAAAATTGCAATATGGGCTTTTGGGTACTATCTTATACTTCTGCATCATTGGAAAATGATATGAATAATGTCCATGTGTTTTAAAAATTCCACAACATGGTCCTCCTATTAGCAAAGGATTTTGTACTCCTGTTTCCATGTATTGCACGAAGGTTGGACATTCGTTCTTGTGGTGTCCTTCTGTCCTGCATGTGGTACACCAAACAACTTCTCTTTTCTCTTTTCCTTTATTCTGGTTAAGTTGAAATGTTAGATTCTTTAAATCCTCTTTCAACTCCTCTATTGCTTGATCTGTCTTTTGATACTGGTTCTCTTCCAGTTGTAAGGCTTCCTATAGAGCCTCTGCTTGAGTTTGAAACTTTTGTTGTCTTAATGGGTATTTCAAATGTGGTAACAATGAGTTCACAAATAGATGCCTATGTTGCATGTCATCCATTGCATATTGCAACTTACCTTTTAGACGCTTAAATCTCTGATCAATCTCCCAAATCGACTCACCTGGTTTTTTCCTGATTTCAATCATTTCATTCATATACCAATCCTCTGAGCTAGGATTCTGAAATTCGTTTATCAATAGTTTTTTCACTTCTGTAATAGTCCTTGTTACTTTTGGTGGGATTTTTACATCTAGGCTCATGTACCAATCCAATGCGCGGTCTCTTAGCGTGAAAAATAACAGTGCGTGTTTTGTATCCTCATCTGTGATCTGATTTTCTTCCCAGATCTTCTCACAAATGAATAAGTGCTTTTCAGGGTCCTCTGATGCCTCTCCTTGAAATTCTGGTAACCTGATTGTGGGAAATACTACCTCCCATTTTAAATTGTGTTGAAATACTACCTCCGTGTAGTGTATATTTTTAATGTTACTTCCTGAACTGGCTCCTCCAGTTGCTGCTCCTTGTTTGGATTCATTTCCTCATATCTTTGTTTCACTAAAATTCAGTTTTCTAAATGTTGGTGTTCTCTATGGTGTGTTAGTCGCATATGGGGTTGTAGGTTCCACACTAACGATGATCTGGATTGGAGTTCTTCCTTTTGTTCCTGCCCTTGTACCCCCTGTTTTCCTTTCATATGTTGCACGCATGATTTCCTCAATTTGCTCCACATCTCGAAGATCCTCTACCTCTTCTTCATCGTTAGCCAAGCCCTCTCTATTAGCTATGGCTCTCTTTTTGTTATTCATTTTATATTGGTAGGTTACTCCACTGCGTGTCTTTCCAACTTTTTCCATTATCTGCTTTATCTGGTCTTCCTCCATCATGATTGGGTCCATGGCCTCCTTCTTTCCCTTATCCATCTCTTCCTCCATTTCTCAGACCCCTGTCAGTGCTTCCCCCCTTCCCCCATGTGCATAAGGAAGTTTAGTTGTCTGATTCCATGGTCATCACACCGTTGTTATACAATAAAATCTTGATTGAACTATACAACGATTTGATATACCTACCTCTGGGTCCTTTTAGAAAATCATGCTCTACTGCGTTGTAAGACTTCACGGTCTCTACTGCAAATTCGGTGATAAACACTGAAACAATACTGTCTAACCAGAAATCTATTGCGTGCGTAAATTTGTTGTTAACTTGCTATAACTGCATGATCTCCACATGATTCCACTCCAACTGTCTGATTCGATTTGTTGGGTGGCTGTCTTTTAAACTTAATTACCACTCTTGCAACAAATGTGAGAAATCACAAAAAAATACCTCATTTAAGTCACTAAACACATATTTGTCCAGATATTTGTGCGATGTTAACTTAGGGTTTCTATTATCCTTCTGTGCAAACTCAAGTTCCTATGTTTTCAACCATTTTTTGATCTCTGCCTTCGTTGGATTCCATGGTCTGAACATTCCCTTCTATACTTTCATTCTTTGCGTGTTTCTTCCACAGATCCCATTCACTCAATCCTATGTTGTTCCAACCGACAACATAACCATTTTTTGGTTTGGTTAGATCTCCCTACTACTTCTTGGATTGACCCAGGTTCAGATCTAAACAAGTTTCCAACAAAACCCTCTAAAACTATCGGACCTCCTAGTAAAATAGAAGGCAATGCTGCAAGCAGTGCACACAACACAGTCTCACTCGAGATAGCTTTGTGGGTGACTGCAATGCTCAATTTCTCACAGTCTAGGAATGAGCGGGGATCTGGGGTTGTATTCTATATTCTTCATGTATTAATCTTGTTATTCATTCGGGTCTTTCTAGCATTCATTCATCTTTAGGCTCATGCATGTATCCTAATACATCTAGTTAATCATTCATTCATAAGATAACCATTAAAAGGAAGTAAGCATTCAATAAACATAAAATATAACACAAGTTTTACCATGGTTCACCCCCTCTTGGGATACGTCCATAAATATTTGGCCTCTCTGCTCTTTTATTTAGTCTGCTGCAAAATCTAGCGCTGCATGCATTACATATTCAATCATACAATCTTGATGAGGTTACAAAACCTTTGTGAGGAGGACTAGACCACACCAGGCTCCTCAGCCTGTGATCTAACCCTCAAAATCTACCTTGACTCTTCTACCACCTTATTGCAATTTACAGTCTCTCAATTTCTTAAAAGTATCGAACTGACTAACTGACTAACTCATGACCTAGACCTCCTAGGTTCTTATTTATACTCTTTTTCAGGCTTGTAGCCATTACAATATTGATAAAAAACCCTAACCCTAATATGGTTAGGCTTGTCTGCCTCCTCCCACATGACTTTTCCTCTTGCATGCTTCTTTTCCTTCTTTTTCCACATGTTGCTTTCTTGCCAGTTGTTGCGCGTGCTCCCAAAATTAGGTCTTTCCTCCCAAAAATAAGTCTTTCTCAAAATATGCCTACACCCAACAACACAAAAATAATTTGATTTATTTTGGTGTGTAGGGAATGTTAAAAACGAAAAGTCGAGACAAAAAAATCTTAAAAAATGTGATTTCCTGCCATATTTTTAGCATTATTAAAACAACTTTAGAAAACGTGATTGCCTGTCATATTTTTAGCATTATTAAAACAACTTAAAAAAATGGAGAAAGGAAACCAATCAATGGATGATTTTGGTTACTATTACGTTTTTGCACATATTTGAATTCTATATAAAACTATACCTATATCAATTATATATAACTGAATTTAAAAAAAAAACCAACGTAAAATTAAAATTTAGAGGAAGGAAATGCTTGATTTAAACAAATATACATTACACTTTTCATAATTAATTAAAGTTTAAATTCAAAAAAAAAAAAATGTATTTTAAACATTCTAAAAAAAATTAAAGAAAACAATTAATTATAAAATATCTAATAAACCTAAATGTTGGTTTAGATTTGTTGACAACATTAGTTGTATGGTTTCATGGCCTTACCATACTAACTTCTTTCTTCAATCATTTAAATAACATCTCTCCTCATATCCAATTCACTATGGAAATAGAAAAATGACAATATCCTTCCCTTTTTGGATGTTCTTATCTCTTACCTCCCTAATGGCTCCCTTACCCACTAGGTTTATTGAAAAAAGACTCACTAACATATACCTTCATGCCCAATCCCATCATTATCCCACTTAAAAATCTACTGTCCTTAAAACTCTTGATACTTGAGCCATTAAGATCTCTAACCCCCAATTCCTTGAAAAGGAAAAAAAACCCACCTAACGAAGGCTCTTGTATCCTACACCAATCCTCAAATTAACAAAGCATTTTGCTTAGCTTGCAATCCTAAATCGGAAACTCTTCCTCTTCCCCATCCTTAACTCTCATTTCTCTTCCCTACATCCAAGACACTACTGATCACATATCCAAAATTCTCACTAAGAAGAATATCAAAACCATCTTCAATCATTTCAAAACCCTCAAACAATCATTCATATCTGTTAAGGATAAATCATACCCAATGCTTGGCCCAAGAGTTTACCAAATTCCTTGCTCATGTAGAAAATCATACATTGACCAAACTAATAGATCCTTCAAAGCCCCTCTGAAAGGGCACATTGCTAACACAACCCATAATTACATCTCAAAATCAGTTTTGCTGAACACTCTTTTAAATCTAAACATTTAATATGTTTTGACCAAACCATAATCCTGGCCTCAACACCCTATTACTCATCCTACGTAATTTGTGAGGCTCTAGAAATTGAAAAACATCGAAACAATTTTAACCATGAAGATGGGTATAAACTCAACCAATCTTGGAAGCCTATCATTCATCGCCTCACACATCAAAACTAATTTGTTTCTCCTTCCTCAAGCTTCCCCTTTCCCTTCTCCATGTCTACCTTTATCTCCTTTATCATCTTATATAAAATCCTCAATTCTCTAATATAAAACTTTTTTAACCCCACACACTTAATACCTTATTTTTTTTTAGTTATTTCTAAGTATTGCTGACTTCTTTTCATTTTAATTTCATCACCATGGTAACCTTTAATTACTTAACTATTTATTTATTTATTTAATTATTAATTAATTAATCATATTTTATGTTTAATTACTTAATTATTTATTTATTATTTAATTATTAATTAATTAATCATCTTTTATATTGTTAGTATCATCAATTTAATCTTTACATCATAAATTATCAACTATGTGCAAACCTCAAACGTACCTCCCAACCATAGACTCTACTTCTCATGAACTCTTTAACAAGAGGTCACCCCCAAGTTGGGGCTATAAACTCCACCAGGGAAGGCTTCCTAACTCAGACTAAGGTCTATTCAGAACAATGACACTCTGGTCAAGGTGCCTGTTGGAACTATTGTCATTGATGGCAAAGCATGAGGAAAAAGAAGAAGAAGAGTTTTCATGTAAGAAAATCAGTGTATGGTTGAGTTTTGGATAGGCGCGTATGATCGCCGAAGAGGGTCGCCGGGACATTGAAAGTCTCGAAATCCCGACATAATAGGGACCGTCCATCTGCAAGGACATGTGGCAAAGGATCGGGCGCCGTCGGAGTTTTGTTCATCGGAAAATCGGGGATCCCAGTGACACGTGATTTATGCATTGTAAAATAGCGATCAGTGAAACCCCGATGAGTGGGGGCCAGTTGTCAGCACAACAAAGCAGGAGGACGGAGGCATAGTGGAGACCAATTGTCAGCGTAACGGAGCGTCGGGATTTGGACGATCGGGAATCCCGCGGTTGTATGCATTGAGGCATCACAAACCCCGTAGCCCCGACGGGGTAAGGTTGTGGTCACGGAGTAATGGTCATGTGGACCCGGAGCTAAGCCAGGAGGGCCAACGCGTGGAGAAAAGGTGCTTCATCGGAGAATCGGGAATCGGAGTTTCACGAGTCCCGTAAACAAGTGCATCAGACATCGCAAAATCGCGATACGTGATTTCCCGATAAAGCAGATAGCGTGTGGGCCACCCCAGAGGACAGGTGGCAGGTCAAAGGCCCGTCGGAGGACTAGCGTATCGGGAATCGACAAATCGGTATTCCCGTGAACGAAGGATCGGGGAAATCCCCAAAGGAAACCTCGACGCGGAATATGAACCGCCCATTCGGTGGGACGCGTGTCAAGAGTACGGAGGAAGTCAGGATCCAGAAATCGCGAATTCAAGAGGCAAAGAAATCGATACATAAGGAATGCCAAAACTCGATTTAAAAAGGGCGCGTAGGTTTAATTCAAATTTTAAGGAGGGACCCGAGCAATAGGGATCCGATTTTTGCATTATTGGTTCATTATGCTGAGATCTTAAACCCTAGTAGAAGATTTAAAAAGAGCGACGTGGAGGCCAGTTTTTGGAAGAAGGGACATCTACAGGTTGCTGAGGTCATTTGTGCAGGCCGCACAGAAGGTTTGAGGAGGGAGAAACCTCGTTGTGGCAGTTGGGTGGCAGATCTACATTGACTGAGAGTTCTCTGCAGTGGGTTTAGCAACTAGAAGAGCGGAGGCATCATCTCCAGGTTTATTGTCTTGTTTAATATGTGTTTAGGATATTTTTGTTTTCAGCTGCCTTGCAGTCAGTAGATCTGTGTTGTCTTTAGAGATAATTGCAGTAGTTGTCACTGCCACTAGAAAATTGTGTATTAATATGATTTCTGGATACAAGTCTTAATAAGATGCTAGAACTGTCTCTTCTGAAAGAAGATGATGCCCAGTGCATAGAACACATGTGAATCCGGGGTTGAAACTGCCTGATCTAGTGTGAAAATTGATGAAACGCGGTCAGCAGCGAGTCTGAGGGTTAAAACCTTCAGTAGAAGCATCCTACCAGTAGAAACTGGTGCTATCTTCAGGGGGTTGAATCTCCCTTCCAGGAAAGGCTGGTAAACGAGAGAAGGTTGGAGCCTTCTGCAGGTAGAAGCCTGCGTACTAGTATGAGTATGCACTAGTACAATGTTGTAAAACGTTTTCTTAATAATAATTATTGAAGACAGAGACAACGACAGCGGTGGTTTTCTCCCGATTTGGGTTTCCACCTTAAATCCTGGTGTTCATGTGTCTTACTCTTGTGCGTTGGTTTATTTGTTATTTACTGCACTGAATTACTGCTTAATAGACATCCGATGAATGAAGAAATTCATAATAAGATCTCTGAATGCACTCTTGTTTTCTTAAGACTATACAATAGCTGGTCTCTACAAAGTAGCCTAAGGTTTTCAGTGAAAGAAAAGAGAAAATCAATTGATTGCTCAATGTACTGATTGACCCCCCCTCTCAGTATTTCTCAACAATTGGAATCAGAGCTAGGTCCTTCTGAAAAGGCTTAGCCTCTAGAAGGAAGATCAATCAAAATGAGCAATCAAGACGGAATAACATCTATCAGGCCTCCACTCTTCAATGGAAACAATTTAATCTTCTGGAAAACAAGGATGAGATCTTATCTTCAGTCTCTGGGTGCAGATGTATGGGCTATTGTTGAAGGAGGATATCAATATCCATCTGCAGTACCAACAGATCCAACAGAAAGAAAAACCTATGAAACGAATGCAAAAGCAGTCAATGCTCTGTTAGGAAGCCTAACTGAATCAGAATTTGTCAAAGTCATGCAACTGAATACATCAAAGGACATATGGGACAAAATCATTCTGAGTTATGAAGGTGATGCAAAGGTAAAAAGTGCTAAACTGCAAACTCTCAGAATTCAATATGAGAATCTTAAAATGAATAATGAGGAAAGCATTGCCAATTTCTTTTTATGTCTTGATGATATTGTAAATCGCATGAGAAATCTGGGAGAAACAATAATCGAATCTACTTTGGTTGAAATTTTTTTAAGATCCCTAACTGCAAAATTTGAGTCAAAAGTATCATCTCTTGAAGAAAAACAGGACCTTCAAAATCTTACCGTGGTACAACTACATGGCATACTAACTGCTTATGAAATGAGAAGAGGAGGACCATCTGAAGTCAAAGAAGCAGTCTTTAGAACTTCTACAAAAGGAAAGGAAGTACAAATAATAGAAGGATCAGGGTA
>ML781061.1:35657-68338 GCA_009831015.1 Picea engelmannii
TGTATTAATATGATTTCTGGATACAAGTCTTAATAAGATGCCAGAACTGTCTCTTCTGAAAGAAGATGATGCCCAGTGCATAGAACACATGTGAATCCGGGGTTGAAACTGCCTGATCCAGTGTGAAAATTGATGAAATGCGGCCAACATCGAGTCTGAGGGTTAAAGCCTTCAGTAGAAGCATCCTACCAGTAGAAACTGGTGCTATCTTCAGGGGGTTGAAGCTCCCTTCCAGGAAAGGCTAGTAAACGAGAGAAGGTTGGAGCCTTCTGTAGGTAGAATCCTGCGTACTAGTATGATTCTGCACTAGTACAATTTTGTAAAACGTTTTCTTAATAATAATTATTGAAGACAGAGACAATGACAACGGTGGTTTTCTCCCGATTTGGGTTTCCACCTTAAATCCTGGTGTTCATGTGTCTTACTCATGTGCGTTGGTTTATTTGTTATTTACTGCACTGAATTACTGCTTAATAGACATCTGATGAATGAAGAAATTCATAATAAGATCTCTTAATGCACTCTTGTTTTCTTAAGACTATACAATAGCTGGTCTCTACAAAGCAGCCTAAGGTTTTCAGTGAAAGAAAAGAGAAAATCAATTGATTGCTCAAAATAATGTTCATCCAATCATGAAAACATGTTGAGCAAGATAAATCCTACTGCATTTTTTAAAACAATTAAATGGAGTAGGATAAATTCTCATCATAGTCAGAATTAAAACAAAACTTGACAATCGAGCAGGTTTTTTAAGTAAATATTCACAATGAAAGAAAGGCCTCAGAAAGAACCAAACACTCTTCTTTTGAGTTTTCACAATATGATACAAAATTTACAAATCATAGCATAAAGGTCAAAATATCATTTAAGGCCTTAGAAAGAACCAAACACTCTTCTATTGAGTTTTCACAATATGATACCAAATTTACAATTCATAACATAAAGGTCAAAATATCATTTCACAGAATGTAAGTCAATGGATACATATGCACAAAACATGATATTTCATTGAAAAATCATAAAGAGTAAACACAGACTTGAAAATTTTGTTTGAAACTCAAAGTCTAGAAAATCGCTTGCCATGTATGCCAAAATAGTTCCTCGGCAAGGTCAAAAAATATAAAACTGTCTTTTCAATAATTTTTGTAAATGCCAAAATAGTTCTTGGGTAAGCTCAAAAAATATACAATTGTTTTGTAAATAATGTTTTTAAAAAGTAAATGTGTTTGTTCAAACAGACATGGATTGGGGCTCCCGTGGATCATAAAACAGAAGAAAGACCTAGAACAAAGAAAGAAAGATAGTTAGAAATGAGTGTTAGGTTTTGACAAAACATAGAACAAGTAATTATGAGGTCCAAGTGAGCAAAGAAAAGAAGAGAAAAAACATATGTAATGGTTGCTTGAGTGCTTACAAGAAGGAAATGTTCCATTCCTTTGGTTTTCCTGTTGTTGGTATGTATCTGCCTTTATAAGAGTTGTTGCTTTGGACTTCTGTTGAACTGTATCTGGTGGTTATTCTGGGTTAACATTCTGTTCCAAGATGTTCTTGACCCAGTGATCAATATAGTCTGTTTTTTGGTGGGATGGCGATTTCTTGCTTAACTCGAAGCACGAAAATATCCTCCTCCACTTCTTTGCATTCCATTTGGACTTGGTTGATGACTGAGAAGTCATCTTCGTTGTCATTAACAAATGTAACAAGCCCATCAGTTCTTCATCAGGAAATTCCCCAAGACTATCGAAGTCGTTAGCCAATGAGGTCTTCATTTTGTCCAAGTGACTATCAAGTTATTCTTTAGTGATTATGGTTGAATTCCTGAAAAATTTCTGGACCCTGCAGTTCTTTAACAACAACAATTTTTTTAAAAATAACATCTCCTCTCCTTTCATTGATTTTTTCGCAAGCATCAGTTACATCTTGAAACATATTTACTTGTGCTTACCAACCTTCCTTTATTTGTTTTATTCTTCTGTTTGAGGGAAGTCCCTGTTGATTTCTTTGATGGTCAGTCATAGTAGTGACTTGTGTGATGAAAGTATTTAGATTGTTTTTACAGTAGGCTTCATCATGTTGCAAATCTCTTTGCAAATATTAAGTAAAATTTGTAATATTTTGTGAAAGATTACGTAGTCTTGTACTGACCTCCCATGCACGTATGATTATCTCGAGTTTTCTGTTAATGTTTTTAATAGCATAGCCTCTGAATCCATTCAACAATTGAAGCACTTTTCTAATTGGATTTGAGGTTGCTGAAGTAATTGGAGGACTCTATTCCAACGAGAGTGTGGCCAATGGTTGTGCAAACAATGGATTGAGAGTCAGTGCCTCCTCAAGCTCACTTATTCTCTTCTTCAATCTAATGGTATGCAATTATTGGTATGAAATTGAATTGAAAAGAGCATCTCCTGTGGAACGATGTAGTTTCACGAGGGTATATGGTCAAACTCTTGAGACATCGACCACTTCCCTTGATTTGTGAACTACCTTTCTGTTTTTGACATTGACCTTTTCCATGCGCAATTTCCTTTTGTGCTTGTTGTATTGAGTATTGTGCAGTGTCAATGACTGTTGCTCAAACACAATTGTTTCTTCTCTTGCAAGGTCTTGTGTAATCTCCTGGATTTCTGCAATTCTCTGGGCTACCCAGTCGGGTAGCTCTATACTATCTATATGCATATCATCAACATCTCATGGATTTCTTAGATCTTGCAAATTCTCTATATTTGGGCTTCGTTTCCTTTTTTGCTGTGAGACTGTATGTGTGCGTTCAATATTGACATGGCATGGTTTCTCTCTGCCATCATCTCCAACAAACCCTTCATTACTCTCTTCTCCGTTTAGATTTTTCTATTGTGTTCTTTTCCTAGAGGAGGAGCTCTTACGTGGTCAGGGATTAGAGGAAGACTGGACATTAGTAGTTCTTTTCCCACTTTTCCTTGCTTTGCTTTTCCTTTTTGTGTTTGAACTTATTTTTGTCGGCAATTCATCACTGCATCCATTGTTGTCCTTTTTTGTGATGGATTTTCACCAATTTTCTCATCAAATCTTGTGAATAGATTACTGTATCTTATGGATTGTAAGTGTCGCAAAAATAGACCCTCATGGTCAAAAATGCCTAGAGGTTGTGCTTATTTTAGATTAAATGCACTGAGTGTTTCTGAGACTTCTTTCATATGCGTCAGATTCTTGACCATTGTGTTACCAACTCGAAACAGAAACACAATGAAGTTTTTTTATTTTTTTGTCAAATAAAATGCACAAGGCTTTATACCGTCGACACATTTTTGTGACAAAATATCTATTACAAACAAACATAGCAAGTAGAAGGGGATTTTATTGATAATCGTACAACCGAATGTATGCATGGTTTTGTTTGTGAATGAAAATTCCATTTCTGTTGAGAAATTCCTCAGCTTCCTGAGTTATTCTCTTGGGCTCTACCCCAACCAACATGTGTCTGAACTGTCTAATAAAATGATCTTGAACAATGTAAAAATTGAATCGTTCTTTATGTTTTCATAACACTAGGTTCCATAATTGAATTGGTTCATTCTGTACATTTACACTCAGTTTAATAGGGATACTATCAAAGGCATTGCAATAGACAACTGCAAACACCAGATATGCGATCATAAAAAATCTTTCAGTGTTTTAAGTAGTTGTTCAACTGAAAACAAAGTTCATCAGATATCACCTCTGCCCAATCAAGCATGGCATCCTTCCGAAAGGAAAAGTACAATGCATATAGTGTTGACCTGGGTATGTGTGAAGTCAACTACCACCCATCTACATGCGTGAACAACCATGAAAAATCCCGGTATGGATCTTGTAGAAAAGTTATATCAATTGTTGAAAGGTCTATCATCATGTTTGCAGACGATAGCAAAAATTATCTCAATATATTGGAATCTCCTACTTGAGAGGCTAGGAATGCATCTGCTTCAAAAACCTTAAGAGGGTTATTTGTAGAAGGAAGACAAATCATTTTATTGAACAACTTGGGAGTAAGCACAACTGGATTATTTTATTTTGCTATGACTTTAGTCATTCTTGTCCTGGAATCAAACCCTCGAGCACACCAGGATACTAGTTCCTTAAAGTAAAAAAATTTAGGTACATAACTAAGATTGACAAGCCCTGTGGTCCAAAGTTTGTCGTTATGCTTTTCTTCTAGACTCTTGTTCAAGAACCATTTATATGAGGTAGACCAGTGGAATTTCTTGTCCTCTTTGGCTAGTGAATTGATAGTATCACCACAAAAGGGATTGATTCTTATTCGATTTTCCATACCACTGCTTTTTTAATCGACATGATATAGGTGAATGCTATGAATAATAGATTACTGAGATCCAATTGCTTTAAATCCAACTCCATGACACATATTTACTAGGATGTCCTTTCCACACATATGAACTATCCTTGAAAGACACATAATCATAATTAGAGACCATTAAGTAGCTCATAGAACAACCTGACATTTAATTTGCATTATTCCTAATCGTTTCCTTTTCTTCGTAAGTTGGACCAAATCAACTTGTCATAAAAGATTTAGTTTTAGTGTAAATTACATGGCTTGTCGAAATCCGCGCTTCAAAGCTATTAGATGTGTGGACGACATGAATTGTAGAATATATGGGTGTGCCATGTGCAGAGATACCATAGTAGAAAAATATTCAACACAAGGTGGAAAATGGCTAAGTAAAGAGCCTTTTGATGATGATTTTTTGGAAAATGGTTTCACCTTGAGTTAGTACATCATTTGCATGGAGGATGTATACAACTTCAATACGATTAATCAATTTACAGTCCTTGTCATTGGACAGTTTCTATGAAGTCAATATCCATATCATATTATTTAAGTTTAGCAAGTAAGTTTGTCCATCAACCTTCTCTAAATTGTCACTAAAGCAATATTGTTACTGGAGGGGGCGCTGCATAGGCTATCTACATAAGAACATTGTTTTCTTTTTCTATATGTTATACATGTGTTTTTTTAAATGCACTTTGATATACATGAAAGTTATGGATAGTACATTATAGAGGTACGATTGCTTTAAGGCCAAGTGCATTAGGCATATTAACTAAAATTTCCTTTCCACACCTTAGTTAGTTACATAATACAAGAAATGATTAATAGAAATCATTGGGAAGCTCATAGAAAACCACAACATTTACTTTGCACAAGTGCTAAATGGCCTCTGTTTTTTTGCAAATTTGAGCAACTCAACGTGCCATAAATGACTCGGTTATCGTGCAAATTATGTGTCTTGTCAGAATCCCCAATGCGAAACAATTGCAAATGCAAAGGTGAAAAAGTGCAAGACTAGGAGGGGATCAGTGCCATTAATCATCCACACAAGGGTTGAAAAGATAATTATAAATACTGACTATGCGGGCCATATACCTGTGCGAAGAGCACAAGTGTGGAAAATATAGGTGAGCACAATGTGTGGATATGGTGATTGCAAAAGATTGAGTACGACGTGAAAAATGGCCAAGTAAAGAAGATTTTGATTAGGAAATTTTTGAAAAATAGTGCATTGGCAGAAGAATTTTATACCAGAGTTGCATTGAGAATTTTGTATTAGACTAGCCCATACATGTGCTACTAGAACTAAAAATCTCCTTTATTCAAACTACCATGCTTTTGAAAATACTATATAAAATTCTTGTGGAAATCGGTTGTGTTTTAGAAATTTCCTTATCAAAAGGAATTTTCTATGTAGTGATTATTGACAATTTGTACAGTGCTTTGCGTAAGCTATATACAAGGGCTTCAACTAGCCATGTATTCTGCATGTGTGCACTTCATGGGGATATTTATAGTTTCAATACTAGTTATTGATTCAAAGTCTTCATCATCTAACAATCTTGATGATATGGATGTCCATGTCATGTTGTTGAAATTTAGCAAAAGAGTTTTCCCATTGATGTTCTCCAAATTTTTGCTGAAGGAATATTGTTACTAGAGGATGTGGTACATAAGCTATTTGGACAAAATTGTTGGTTTCTTTTTCTATCTGTTATACCTGTTCTTTTTTCAATGGATCTAGATATACGTGAAACTTATGAATACTACATTACAAAGGTCAAATTGCTTTATGCCAAAGTGCATGGGGTGTATTTACTAAAATTTCCTTTCCACACTTGAATTAGATATGAAATATGGGAAATGATAAATAGAAACCATTAACTAGGCAATAGGAAAGCACGACATTTACTTCACAATGGTCCTAAATAACCTCCATTTCTTTGCAAATCTGAGCAAATCAACGTGTAATAAATCACTCCCTTATTGTGCAAATTAGGTGGCTTGCCAAAAACTTGGGCACAAAACCATTGCAAATGAAAAAGTGTCGAAGTGATGGATTGTGGGACAATCAGTGGTATGAATTGTCTGCATAGGGATTGAAAATAGAATTAGAACAAGTGGTGGTTGTGCATGGGATATACTGGTGCAAAGTGCAGATGTACGAAAGATATAGGTATGTAAAATGTAGAGATATTGTCATGGCAAGGGGATTCACACAACGTGAAAAATGGCTAAGTAAAACATATTTTGACTAAGGAATTTTAGCAAGATAGTGGATTGATAGAAGAATTTTATACAAGATTTGCATTCAGAATTTTGTACTGGAGCAACGGGTACATGAGCTATTATTACAAAATCTTCCTTTCTTCTAATTGTGATGCTTTTGCATATATATATATATATATATATTTTGTAAATTCTAGAGCTATTCTATTGAAAATACAGTAAAAATACAAGCATGAAATCATAAAAACCGAGGCCTTCCTTGATTGGGAAACCAGGATGGAAAAAACAAGACCATCTTTCCTGCCCGATGAGGGGAAACTAGGCTTACAAAAAGAGTTATAGAGATTTTCTGTGTGGTTTCTATCATAACACCAAGACTCAACAAAACTAAGGAAACTAAAAAAAGAGCACAATCCTGGAAATCACTTATGCGTGCCAGTCACGGTTGGAGGGTCGTCTGAAGGAATCTATTCTACAATGGGGCAACCCCCAAATTCGTTGTCACTGTCGCTGAAATAGTTGGAGTTGTCCAAGATTGGTTCCTTGAACGAGAGAGTTGCACTCTTGATGAAAGGATCCACCAGTGAACTTTGATTTCCTGGTGGAGTCTTTCTTGCTTTCTTACTGGAATTAACTTGAGAAGTTGAGGTGTCAGGGTGGGACATAGAAGGAGGAGGACATGCACTAGGGGAGGGTGGAGCAGAAAGAGGAGGGAGAGCGGTGGGGGAGTGGGGCGAGCGAGGTGAGTTGGGAGGTATTTGAACGAACAGGCCCAGGAGGCTAAGGAGGGCGCACGAGAGAAGATTCTTCACCACCTAATAGATGCGGCGACGTTTGGAGGTACGACGGGGGGAAGGGAGGGAGATCAAGATTTCCTCCTCCCAATTGTCTAACGGTTTCCTAAGTGAATTAGGAACATAGTGGTCATAGCCATCCTGGTTGGCCATGAAAAATGGGGAAGGTGCCATGGAAACACGCCCACCACGAGCGCTTATCCCCAAGGTTGGGGTGGCACGCTTACGAGGAGGCATCTATGAAGGGATGAGCATGTAGAGAATAGAGAGGGGAGAGAGCCACTTCCTGTGGAGGACCGAGAGGATGCAAACTAAGGACAAATGCCAGCGGTGGTCGAGGTAGATGAAATGACAGGGGGGGGGCATAAGTCGAGGATGTTCAATGCAAGCATACTAAGGCCATGCAAGTGATGTGCTGGAGCAACTGGCGGAGTAAATGCCCATCGTCTCGGGAGGAGGAGCGAGTTAATTCACATGAGGGGAGGATGAGGTGGAACGCACTAGGTCGTCGTTTCACGTGCCGGGGGAGATTTTGTTTCCTTCGATGTGGGAAGGAGTGGCACCCACATCCAGGGGATGCTTTTGTAAATATTATATAAAATTCTTTGGCCAATTTACTACGAACCACAAATTTTCTTATCTAAACGTTTTTTTTACCTAGTGATTTTTTATAGTTTGTTCAGTGTTTTGCAATAGCTATATGCATCCCTTCATGGAGGCATGCCTTATGCGTGTCTGTACTTGAAAAGGCACATTCATTGCACAATAAATAGTTTATTTCTAGTGCATGTGCAGAGAATTCATAACTTTCATTGCCGCGTACTCCACACCACACAATTATGACAAGGCATGCAATTTGAACCATAACTGACCTACTTATAGTATGTTGTTTTGCTATGATTTGCAAGAACATGGCATAGATTTATACATTTAGAACCAATGAAAAAAAAATATCCTTCCTTGGACTGTTCAATGTGTCTATCTACAATTACTTGTATTTTGAAGGTAATTCACGTTTGGAAAGCAATTTTTAGTGAATGGGCATGATGCAACTAGCTTTAAAGCATGCCAATGTCTGCAATGTATTTATCTTAGAGAATTTTCTAGCGAGAAAGTATTTTACTTAGTCATTTTCCACATTGTGCGGAGGATTTTTCCATTGGCATGTGTCGCACTCCGCACAACTATATCTTCGACACAACGACACAACGATTTCTCAAGTTGTGTTGAGCCTTTTTCTATTACCATATGCTGAGATTATGCACAGGTGCATCTTTTGCACCTTCGCATTTCACACACGTGTATGGCTTACAAAGGAACAACCTATCTTAAAGCCTTGTACGAAAAATTCAAAGGATTCATCCCTCTTTCACTTCGGTGCCCTGTTTTCAACTCTTTCTAGTAGAATTCATATTACTTATGCTTCCGCATTTCCGCACTTCCACACTCTAGGGTAATGTTTTTCTTTCGAAAATATCCAAATTAGATTCATTTTTACTTTGCAATTTCTCACGTTGCACGTAGGATTTTTCTATGAACATATCTTTGCATATCGCACAACCATATCTTCAACACTATTGTAGTCTGCAGAGATGTCTCTCGCACAAGCAAGAATCAAGTCTATTTTCAGCGTCTGTGTGCATAATCCATAACTGATTCATATGCATATGCACATATCCACGCCTATGCACTTCTACATTCCGTACAACATTATCTTCAATGCTCCCACATTCTGCATAGGTACATGCCCACGCAAATGAGACTTATTCTATTTTCAACAACTGTGTGGAGAATTCAAACAACCCACCGCGGTGCAGTTGCGCACCCCCGCACTTCCACACTTCTAACACTTCAAATAGTTGCAAAATGACATCTATTTTCAATCCACTCAACATAGTGGAACTTGCATTTTAATTGATTTCATGTGTATGTAAATTTAGGATTCATGGTAATGCAGACCAATAAAAGTTAATTATAGTTGCTAGCTATTTTTAGTTCTATTCAATTGGTCATTGCATACAAGTTACTGGAGTTGGGCATAGTGATATAAATTGTCTATTTTGAAATCCAAGGATGGACAATGTGTTAATTTTTTTCTTTGCAAAGCCATGAAATAAATGACCTGGAAAAATAATCAAATATAACGGTTATCTTGTTAAAAGTTTAAACCATTTAAAGTGCATTGGAATAGTAGAAGAAAATGATTGGATGAAGCCCATGGAAAAAATGATTTAGAAAGATAAATGTTGTGTTGAGAAAGAAGTAGGGAAAACTGCATTGAAGACTTGTATAGTTTTTCTAGATTTGTAATCATTGAATTGAAGCTGGAAACATGTGGACAGTTTCTGCATATATAAATTTTAGTGAAACTTTTACAATTCACTAAGTTTTCCGTTTGATATTTAAAGTACATATGAGTGTGCACATATAACAAACAAATAACATGTCCTTTGGAACCTTGTGCACACACATGTACACAATACAACACATAATAAGAAAAATAGATGATTTAATGCATCAATAAAACATCATGTTTCTTATTGAAGTTTGATTGCAATTGGTTCTATATAGGCCAATTAGAATATTATTATTAGTGTTTATTATGAGACATTATCATAGATACTGTAGAAATAGAAATATATTCAGTTAGACCAACTTGCTTAAATTAATAGAAAGTACATTGGTCATTCCATGCCAGGCCAAAAGTAGGGCAATATACAAATCGACATTAATATCTGAAAGAAAAACAAATGTAGTTGAGATTTGTTGTACAACGATAGTGTGAAATTTTTTCTAGTAATAATTTCTGACACTCTCAGTAGATGCATATGGCGTTTGCAAACAACATCAATATTTTTATAGCTATCAAGGCTAGCCTACAAATTCCTTGTCAATGACAATTATGGATGTATTAAGTAACAAAACTTGTTCCAATTGCAATCTAGATCTAGTAACAATATGTTGACACCATTTATTGCCATATTTTCTAGGAGCTAGATAGATTGGAGGAATGGAACGAGATGAAATGCCAATGTGGCTAGGGCCCAAACCCTAGCTGCCATCGCTCTGAATTTTCGTTTGCAGGTACGCTGAGCTTTGTCAGTAGCTTCCGATCCAGGTTCCCATCGCTCTCTCAGCATACAGGGCGCGACTCGGCGTTTCCAACACGTCCCTCCTGCGTGCACGTGATCTGGAGTAGTGGTAGCCTCTGGTGGTCGCCGTCCTGCCAATATGGCTCCAAATCCAACTACCGAGAACGAGGAAGATCCGTTGGAAGCATTTAAAGAGTTATTCCGCTCGGCAGGATCTAAATCCAAGCTTTCTCCTCAGTCTAAGTTTGTTAAGAAGATGGAGGAGATCCCTTCTCTGAAGCTTTCTCTAGAGGAGCCTTGCAACCTTGCCCTCTTTCTGGCAGAAAGGGCCCTCATCGGAAAGTTTACGGGGTTATGGCCCAGCCCCAAAATGGTGGAGGCATGGATTGATGAACGATGGAGACCGCTGATACAGGGAAGAGTTACTCGGTGTGCAGTAGGCAGGGGTTTTTTTGTCTTCAGATTCTCAGGGAAAGAGGACCGTGATCTAGTTTTCAGATCTAGACCCTATTTCATGGGGTCGAGAGGACTGTTCTTAGCCCCCTGGACCCTGGACTTCAATCCCGGAGCCGAGATCACTGCAGCCCCGGTTTGGGTTAGGCTGCCTCACCTCCCCTTGCATCTCTGGGGGAAAAGCTCTCTAGAGGACATTGGAAACAAGCTCGGGAGATTCCTGGACAGTGCGGAAGCGAAAGGGGAACAATATACCTGCGCTCGTATTTGTGTTGAGGTCAATCTCGAGAAAGGCCTATCAGAAGCCATCAAGCTCTCCCTGGGGGAATGGTGCCATATCCAAGAGCTGGACTACGAGCATATCCCGTTTAAGTGCCTCCGGTGCCATGCATACGGTCATTTCGCAAAAAGCTGCCCCAAAGTCTCTGAGGAGCCGAGACCAGTCAAAGAAGATGATTTTCAGCCAGTATCTAACCGACGAAGGCAACCAAGGCGAAAGGATCCGATACCCCAGGCTCCAAAGGCCACTCATTCAGCAGAGGAAACTCTAGAAAATAAAAACAACTTTGATGCGCTGAAAGATGATGAAGCCCTAGATCCAGAAGCAACAGAAGTGAAGGAAGATTCGCCGGCAGACGAAAGCCTTCCGGACTCCACCCCCCCAGGCCCAGTAGAAACGAGAGAATTTCGGGCTTCAGATCCGGACCCCTCTGCCTCGGCAGGTCTGACTGTGTCAGTCCCATCTAGCGATTCTGTGGAAACTTATGAACCTGAAGACAATTCAGTCCCGTCTCCACCCCTTACCCGAGGACGAAAGACCAACAAAGCGTGCAAAGAAAAGGAGGCAGCCTCCAACATTTCTTCAGGCTCTCAGAAAAAGATGGATCCCTTCTTTAAGAGGAAAATCCCACCCCCCTCAGGTTAATGTATTGCTTCTGTCTTCTATTGTGCTCACAGTTTGTGAGAATTTACTCATGTATGCAATTTTTGTCATTTTTTCGAATTAGCTCTAGAAGCAGATGGGATAGGTTTCCCAAGACATTCACAAGAAGGTTGGCAGCACTGTTAGAGGTCACCAACCTTCTTCAAATTTGTAACTTTCTGATTCTGCCATGCCAAAATGCTGCCTAATGCAACATAACCGTTCTTGTTAAAAAAAAATAAAAATATGTTGACACCATTTTGGTCAACAATTTTAGTCGGAAAACATTGCCAAGCTCCCCCTTATTTTGAAATGCTCACACATTTTTTCGCACACTTTTGCTTAAAATATGCTACTACAAACTTTAAAGGATTCCTTTTCCACTCCTAGCACTATCATATTTTATAGTATTATTCACTTTCACCACATATATTTCATGCCATTTTAAATATAACATTACTTCATAAGTGTTTTACCTATGACTTATGACTTAGACATCTTTCCATACTACAAAACTACCATATTTACCATGTTCCTTTCCACATTACAACTTTATCATCTAAAATAAAGAATTTGGATCTTGAATTTATATTTAAATGTAGATTAGTCTACCTTATGTTTTCAAGCCACTATATGATGTTCTATACACATGCCTTTTCCATACATAAAGAAATAAAGGTTTTGGCTTAAGTTTTTTGAGCATGAAAAAATGTTCAACACATTTAAGCCACCAGTGGGGAGAAATACATCAGATCTCGAGGTGATATAGAGATCATACATTCTGTTAGCATCAGAAGTCACTCTTGGATTGCTTGCAGGAGCAGAGCCCAACGCCCATCATTTTTATGTCACGATTTGTTTAATGGGGTGATCGAATGGACAAAGACTCAAGAAGATAGAGATTTAACTGAGGAAACTGGGCCTGGTATGTAGAAAGCAATGGAGGTCTTGATCCAACTTCTGTTAGTAAATTGATTAAAGGGTGGTAGATGGAAGACTCGGGAGAAGGGTGAGCAAGACTACCTCGGGCAACAGGCCTTCGAAAGCTTGAGGATGAAAAGCTCAGAAGCCAAGATCCTCTTGGTCGAGAGCTTCGAGGAGCTGAGAGGTGACTCGACTGAATCCTTCAATTCCAAGTCATTCGGCGCTAAGAAAATCATAGGAACCGATTAGAAACCATGTAACTGTTACAGTGATCCAACCTACATCATACGATAACGCCTACAACTCGACTAGATCCTCCAATTCCGAGATGTTCTAACACAGTATACAAAGAGATGGAAAAGAAGCTGACATCCATAAAGTAAGAAGTCTCAAAATCCTTATACATTAACCAGAGCGACCAACGCTTCATCAAAACTTTACAATCAAGAGTTTTTCTCAACCATCGATCTCTCCAAAAATGCAAAAACTGAGTACATATACTTGGGAATATTTTCCCAACAGAGGCGCGCTCGCCCTCCAAGGCGTAGCATCTCTTCAATCGATTTTTGGGCGGAAGTCCTTCGTTAGACGTCTCCTTAACTTCGCATGGCCTTGCAGGGGAGGTAGCTGAAACATTAAAGGCCAAAATGGCGTGTGCAGACTTTTCTGTCTCTTCGAGGACCTCTGCATGGCTTCCTTGGAAAAATCAGTACACAGAACTCCTTCGGGCAAACCACTTGCCAGACCCTCCATACTTCACACTCAATGAATGAAAGGAGGTTTCAACCACCTGTTCTTGCCTTCATTTACTCCACGCGGAAACCGGGAGTGAAATCGTATCCGATGGCACCTGGAAATCGCGATGATCCTTTCGACGACTGGATTCAACGCTTTTGGCCCTTTTGCTTAGCTCTTTTATTTCCCAAGTGACCACGGACCGTGACCCTGCTTTTATTTCCATAGGCGCTTTCGGCGTTCACGAATAGGAAGGAGTTGATCCTTGCTTGTCATAGTTGCGATGGGCGAACGCCGAGACGACTCAATTGGGTGCCATGCGTCCTTCAAATCTGACGGTCCTAAACTCACCCGATGCTGCTGTGGGCCCCAGGTCCTGGACGCTCTCATTACTTCATGCATCGGGGGTATGAGGGAGCTGCTCCTTATGCTTTGAAACCGTGATGGGAAAAAAGGCGAGGTGCCTAATCACACGCCAAGTGTCCGTTTCAGATGGACGGCTGAGACTGCCCTTTGATACTGTGGGCCCGACTTTGGGCGCTATCGACACTTCAGGGTTCAGGGTTTCAAGATGTACAACAACATAAAACCTTCACCCTTTGAACTCATGACTGTCGAAAATCTGACGTGACCAGATCTTGTGCCACACGTCCTTTGAGATGACAACTGTCATCCACTCCTGCACAAAATATGGACCCTATCCATTGCACTAACCTCGACGCAACTTCGCTAACCGTGATTTCTTGCCAACCGTTGACCTGTCCTTTTGGATGAATATTAATCGTTAAAATCAGACTGCTCGCTCGCTTGATTTGAGCCCGAAATAGATTTCTTCTATGAGCTATGCTCGACGCTCATCGCGCCACTTGCAGACCTGATCGCTCTTGCGCTCCGGACGAGTAATGTTACTAACATTAGGATCCATGGGGGATAGAGTCGTCCCTGCGATGCTCTAATGACTCATTTTGCAGTCCCAGTGCCTCGTTGTTGGGCTATGGAGTCATTTACTAAGCTGAAACAATAAAAGTAAAAACAAAGAACAGAAAGGACGATATTTATAAACATAGGAACCACCGAAGCCTCAGAGAAAACATTTTTTGAGAAAATGCCGATTTACTGGGTTGCTGAAAACTTCTTCACCTTCCAAATCTTGCAACCTGTATGTGTTATTTGAGAAAGTCTCAGAGATTTTGAAAGGCCCGATCCACAGGGCTTCAAATTTTCCATGTTTGCCCTTATCTTGCTTAGGAGCATCCCATTTTAGCACCAGGTCTCCTTTTCGAAATTCTTCCTTCTTGGATTTCTTATCGAAAACCTGCATGATCCTTTGCTGATGGTCCTGAATTTTGTCCATTGCCTACTCCCTGGCCTGCTGGACCTCCACTAGCTGATGAATCCTTATGATCATGTCATCAGGCTCCTCCTGATGATCATGGAGGAATTTTGCTACAGGAATGGCTAAATGAGAAGGGAAAACAACCTCCGCTCCATAGACTAATTGGAAAGGAAAGACACCGATAGATCTCTTTGTGGCCACTCGATCGGCCCATAGAGAAAATTTTAATCTTGAATGCCTGGCCTTCTTGTTGTCTTCCAACAATCTTTTGATGATTCTTATCAGGCTTTTGTTGGAGGATTCTTCTAAACCATTTCCCTGTGGGTAATATGGGGTGGAGTGAATCAGTTTGATCCCGAATCGCTCATAGAACTTGGCTAATGGCTCAGACCCGAAAGCGGCTGCGTTATCAGTGAAAATCTTACTTGGGCAGCCAAACCTTGTGATGAGGTCCTCCAAGAACCCAATGATTACCTTGTGGGAAGCACTCCTGGTAGGGATAGCTTCAATCCACTTGGTAAACAAATCTGTAGCAGTCAGGATCCATCTGTGCTGCCCACTGGAAGCGGGGTGAATTTCTCCAATGAAATCTAGGCCCCACTACTGGAAAGGTCCCGAAACAACCACAGGATTTAGTGGCAAGGACTTGAGCTGTTGTTTTCCTGCAAACTTTTGACATTGGATACAGGTTCTAACTCCTCTATGGACATCAACGAACAAGGTGGGCCAATAGTACCCGACTCTGAGAATTTTGTGGGCTGTGGCCTTCCAGAAATGGTGCCCTCCACATAGGCCGCTGTGAAATTCAACCATGATCATATCGGCCTCTTGTGCATTCATGCATTTTAAAATCACCCCTAGGGGGTCTTTCCAGTATAAAATTTGATCGATCAGGGAGTATCTGATTGCCTTAAGCTTCAGAGCTCTTGCTTTGTTTATTTGCAGGCCATCTGGAGGCCACAACTCTTGTAGAAAGTGTATGACATCCTTATACCAAGGACATCGAGCCAATGGGGGCTCCTTTTGAGGGTCTCTTTCAGACAACCGACCCTGCTGAATTCCTGAGCATTTGTTGATGAAACTTATCCCCAAAGCTTGGCAATCGGCTTCAGCCAACAGCTTGGCTAAGCCCTGACCTTTGATCAATTTGGTAGGCTTTATTTCCAGGTCGAATTCCAGAATCCTGGCTATCCACTTACTCCTTCTCCCATCTATGTCAGGCTGGATAAGAATGTCTTTAACAACAGCTGAGGGGACATAAGCGATGACTTTTGACTGCAGGACATAGACTCTAAATTCCTTGAGAGCCTTTACCAGGGCATAGGCCTACTTCTCCATAGTGTTATACTTGACTTCAACATCCCTCAATGCTCAGCTGAAATAGGCCACAGGCTGCTCTAGCCCAATCTCGTTTGTCTTTAATAAAACAACAACCACCATGCCGGGTGAGGCAAAGGAGAAAATAAGGAAATCCTTTGAGTAATCGGGACTAATAAGCACAGGGGCTTCAGTCAGGGCCTTCTTTATATTCTCAAAGGAATGTCGCGATTCATAAGTCCACCTCACTTCATTTCCTTTCCTTAACATGGCTGTTATAAGTTTTACCTCCTCAACAAAGTTAGGCACAAATCTCCTCAGAAAATTTATCTTACCAAGGAAAGATTGGACCTCCTTCTTGGACCTCGGGATTGATAGGGCTTGTATTGCCTCAACTCTACTAGGGTCAATCCTGACTCCTTCCGTTGATACTATGTGGCCTAGTAACTTCCCCTCCTGCATGGAGAACATATATTTCTTGGGGTTTAATGAAATGCCAAAACTCTTGCATTTCAGGAAAACCTTCCTGAGATGACAACAATGTTCTTTATCATATTTTGAAAACACTGTGATGTCATCCAGATAGATGACCACAAACTTATCCTTTTCCCCGACGAAAGCTATGTCCATGGCATGCTGGAACGTTTCCCCTGCATTCATTAATCCAAATGGCATCTTGGCATACATGAATGTGCCCCATGGAGTAGTGAATGTTGTTTTTTCCCTGTCCTCAGGCAGAACAATGACTTGATTGTAGCCATAGAAACCATCAATCATAGACATCCTGGAAGCTTCTGTTACCCTCTGCGGTATATTTTCTATCTTTGGTAAGGGGTAGTTATCCTTTCATGAGCTCCTGTTCAGGTTTCTGAAGTCTACACAGAGTCGGATCTCTCCATTATTTTTCCTTACTAGCACCAAGTTGGCCACCCACTCTGAATATCTCAGTGGTACAATGATCTGAGCTTGAAGCAACTTCTTCACTTCCCTCTCCATGATAGGAAACAACATAGGATTGATCTATCTCAGCTTCTGCCTAAATGGCTTTGCCTCCTCTTTTAATGGGATTTTATGCTCGATGACAGAAATGTCATATGTTTTGAGGTCTTCGTAGGTCCATGCAAACACATCAACAAATTCCCTCAAAAGTCCAATGTATTTGGACCTCTGCTCCTTTGTCATACTTCTTGACAATTTGACAAACTTGGGCTCACTCTCGGTCCCAATGTTGCACTGAATAGTACCAGTGTCATCCTCCGAGGTCTCCCTTTTTAACGACACATCATTTCTATCAAAAATCCTTTCCAAAGGGACCAGTCCTCTTGGAATATGATTGCTGGGCAGCTACACAATGTCATGCTTTGCTATTTTACTTAGCAACTCACCCCCATCAAGCCCTTCGCCAGAGACAAAATCTTGGTCGATATGCATCTCTGAAAATTCTTCGACAGTCTCCAATAATTTCTTGATCTCGAGATCATCCTTGAACACCTTCCAATGTTTGATGTTGTCAGGTATGGAGGGCCTGTATTTTACTTCCACGTCATATTTGAATTTGGGCGGCAAGGGTACTTTGAAATTGCCTGCTGATGTAGCCAAGGAATCTGCCACTGTGTTCTCCTCTCTTGGGATGAAAGAAATGTTAAATGCTGAGAAGAAACTGTCAATTAGGTCCCATACCTCATTTATGTAGCTTCTGAGTCGAGGATGCTTAACCTGATAAGCGTTTTTGATCTGTTGGACCACCAACTTTGCATCACCGAACACAACTACCTCCCGAATTCCCATTTCCCTTGCAGCTCTTAATCCCAGAACGAGAGCTTCATACTTTGCCACATTGTTGGTAGCTTCAAATTCTAGTTTGTACGACAAAGATATGGTTTCCTGAGAAGGTGATACAAAAAATACCCCAACACTAGCACCTTCCCTGGAAGAGGCTCCATCAAAGAAAATTTTCCAGACGGGGGTGATGGAGAAAGAAAACCCATGGGAAATGGTGAGCTATTTTCTGAGCTTAATAGGGGGCTCGGGAGCATGGGTGAGTTGTAGAAAACTAGAACCTAAATCAGTGTCTAATGCAAAAATGGGATGGTTGGTAGGATTGGCTTTGTCACTGATTATATAGGCCAATTGGGCTTCTCTGTATAGTCTTCTATGCTCTCCTCCAAACACTGGGATAGTAGCATATGTGAGGTCCATATGAAAGGTTCCCCCCAGTCATTTTATCCAAGATCTTGATAACAACATACCTAACTTGGGGGGGACATCGACCACTACAATATCCATGACCACACTGTTCATGGGTAGCTGAAACAATGTCACGACCAGGTCTTTGATAACTCCTAGACACTGAACCTTTCTGGAGTCAAAGGAATAGAGGTCATGATAGGCTCGGGTAACTTCTAGCCCTAACTCTTCCATGACAGTTTTGGGCATGAGGTTGTGAGAAGCCCCCGAATCCATCAAGCAGTTGTGCAGTACCTTGTCATGTATTTTCAAGGAAGTGTAGAAGGGAGTGGATGAGTCATTCCTGTCTTCTACCATAGGACCTAGAATAACTGCAGGCTTTTCATCTTGCAAATTGATGGAGTCTGTGGGAAGGCTCGAGACCTCAGACTGTAAAATCTCAGAGAAGCGTTTCTTGAACCCTTCATGTTTAATCAATTCCGTCAGGGGCACAGGGATTCTGATTTTCTAAAATTCAACCTCGAAATTAAAAGAAGATGAGAGCTTTGGGATTTCTCTTATTTCGGGGACATGACTCTGGACTATGGGAGAGAGGGGTTGGTTCTTCTTACCTCTGTGACTATCTGCTAATTCACTAGAAAACTTCTCTATTCTAGTGGACCGCTTAGGAACATCAGGTGCTACTGTCTTTTTCTTAGACCTCAGATCATATCTGCCTTGGTTGCCACTAGCCTTGTCTCCCTTGCTCAGTTCATTTAGCCGACTGTCCATGAGAGACTCCTCGTATGCTGATTGAGTGAGATGAGGAAAAGGAGGAGTGTCTCCGAAGCAATGGATTTCATGATCAGGCTCATCTGTTTCCCCTTCTTCCCCCTCATCCACAAAATTATTTTGAAAAGGGGCCTGAATTTTCTGGTCCTCTTTGTTTCTTCCCCTCTCTCTTTGCACAGTCGGGGAAGTGATATTGTTTGGCCTCCTGAAACCTCCTTTGTTTTTGGCATTCTGAGGGCCCTTGTATGCCTGCCTTCCCTCGACCTTCATTCTCTCCATCTCTGCAGACAGAGACTTCACCATCTTGGTCAGTTCATCCACTTGAGGGTGGGACACCGATGGTCCAGAAGTTGAGGTTTCTGACCTTCCCTTTCTTCTGTCTGCGTCGGCCTTGTTCCTCAGTTTGTCAGCTGCTAATACATTGGATTCCACTTCTATGGACGCATATTGCATTTGGGATAAGGAGGTGGCTCTTCTTTCTCTCAACAAAAGGCAGAAATTGGGGCCGAACGCACTAGCATAAGAAATTTTGGCCGAGGCTTCTGAGGGTTTTATTTCGGCAGGGATTTTATTATACATCTTATTGAATATTTTGATAAGTCTGAGACAGACTCTCCTTCCATCTTCTTCAAAGACCCAAACTCTGTCATGTAATACATGAAATCCTTCCTGTCTCCCCACTGCCTCAAGAAAGCACTATCCAGGGCTTCGATCCTAGCAATAGATCCAGGGTCCAATCCTCTAAACCACTTCCTCACCTCGCCATCTAGGATCTGGACGAAGACTCTCATCCAGACATCCTCATTTTCAATGTTCAGGTTGTCTGCATAACTGTAGAAAGAAACCAGATGCTCTTCAGCAGTTACATCCCCTTCCCCAGTGAACTTGGGCATATACTTCAAGTAATCTCCAATAGGGAGAGGATTCATAGGATGGGGTAGAACTAAGGGAGCATATCTGGCAGTGACTATGGCGTCCATTATATTTAGAGGGGGATTAGCACCAACCATAGGAATATTAGGTGGAGGAGAAATTGGAGGAGAAGGAGTTCGTGAGGGGGCTACTAGGAATGAGTCTCGAAGTGGAGTGGGAAACAAGAGGGGATTTAAGGAGAAGGCTAACGAGCTCAAGTCAGCAGGTTCTCCTCTTTGCACATGAGCGATAAAACTAGGCGTGGGGAAATATTCCACGGTCCTGGGTCTACGCCAGGGTACAAATTCAGAGGAGAGGGGAGTGACAAGGGTTTCTCCCTCCAATCCCAGACCAGGAGGGGAAAACTCAGCAGGAACACTCTCGAAATTCAGGAAACGGAACACCTCGGAAGGAGGACAGTCAAGAATCTGAGGGGGAGAAAATGGAGTTCTTACAAAAGGAGATGGCGGATTACCTAGTTCGACGATGGAAGCTTCTTCTTCAGAGGCATTTCCTTTTCTGAGAACCACCTTTGGATCAGTTTCAGGTGTAGCTAGAGGTAGCTGTGGATGAGACCGCGTGTGCCTACCTCTGAAAGCCATAGTTAATACAACAGGTTCGCCACAGTGGATTCATCACGATGGAGTCGCCAGGTGCACAGTAGCAATCTTCAAAGGATCTGATACTTGATGCACCTTCAAAATCAGAGGCTCAATGTCGTTCAATCCCGGGGAAAATTTTCAACTTCGTCCCCGGCAACGACGCCAGAAATGTTAGCGTCCGAAGTCACTCCTGGATTGCTTGCAGGAGTAGAGCCCAACGCCCATCAGTTTTATGTCACGATTTGTTTAATGGGGTGATCGAATGGACAAAGACTCAAGAAGATAGAGCTTTAATTCAGGAAACTGGGCCTAGTATGTAGAAAGCAAGGGAGGTCTTGATCCAACTTCTGTTAGTAAATTGATTAAAGGGTGGTAGATGGAAGACTCAGGAGAAGGGTGAGCAAGACTACCTCGGGCAACAGGCCTTCGAAATCTTGAGGATGAAAATCTCAGAAGCCAAGATCCTCTTGGTCCAGAGCTTCGAGGAGCTGAGAGGTGACTCGACTGAATCCTTCAATTCCAAGTCATTCAGTGCTAAGAAAATCACAGGAACCGATTAGAAACCATGTAACTGTTACAGTGATCCAACCTACGTCATCCTATAATGGCTACAACTCGACTGGATCCTCCAATTCCGAGTTGTTCTAACACAGTATACAAAGAGATGGAAAAGAAGCTAACATCCATAAAGTAAGAAGTCTCAAAAGCCTTATACATTAACCAGAGCGACCAACGCTTCATCAAAACTTTACAATCGAGAGCTTTTCTCAACCATCGATCTCTCCAAAAATGCAAAAAATGAGTACATATACTTGGGCAGATTTTCCCAACAGAGGAGCGCTCGCCCTCCAAGGCGTAGCATCTCTTCAATCGATTTTTGAGCGGAAGTCCTTCGTCAGACGTCTCCTTAACTTCACATGGCCTTTGCAGGGGAGGTAGCTGAAACATTAAAGGCCAAAATGGCATGTGCAGACTTTTATGTCTCTTCGAGGAACTCAGCATGGCTTCCTTGGAAAAATCAGTACACAGAACTCCTTCGAGCAGACCACTTGCCAGACCCTCCATACTTCACACTCAATGAATGAAAGGAGGTTTCAACCACCCGTTCTTGCCTTCATTTACTCCACGCGGAAACCAGGAGCGAAATCATATCCGATGGCACCTGGAAATCACGATGATACTTTCGGCGACTGGATTCGACGCTTTTGGCCCTTTTGCTTAGCTCTTTTATTTCCCAAGTGACCACAGACCGTGACCCTTCTTTTATTTCCATAGGCGCTTTCGGCGTTCGCGAATAGGAAGGAGATGATCCTTGCTTGTCATAGTTGCGATGGGCGAACGTCGAGACGACTCAATTGGGCGCCACGCGTCCTTCAAATCTGACAGTCCTAAACTCACTCGACGCTGCTGTGTGCCCCAGGTCCTGGACGCTCTCGTTACTTCACGCATCGGGGGTATGAGGGAGATGCTCCTTGCACTTTGAAACCATGATGGGCAAAAAGGCGGGGAGCCTAATCGCGCGCCAGGTGTTTGTTTCAGATGGATGGCTGAGACTGCCCTTTGATACTGTGGGCCTGACTTTGGGTGCTATCGACACTTCGGGGTTCGGGGTTTCGAGATGTACAATGACATAAAACCTTCACCCTTTGAACTCGCGACTGCTGAAAATCCGACGTGACCAGATCTCGTGCCACGTGTCCTTTGAGGTGACGACTGCCATCCACTCCTGCACAAAATATGGGCGCTATCCATTGCGCTAACCTCGACGCAAATTCGCTAACCACGATTTCCCGCCAACCATTGATCTGTCCCTTTGGATGAATCTTGATCGTTAAAATCAGACTGCTCGCTCGCTTGATTTGAGCCCGAAATAGATTTCTTCTGTGAGCTGCGCTCAGCGCTCATCGCGCCACTTGCAAACCTGATCGCTCTTGCGCTCCGGACGAGTAATGTTACTAACACATTCGTTTCACAATCAAAACGCCAAGTTTCACTTAGTATTTGGAATTCTAGAGATGGGTTATTTGTATCCAGATTCTCTCTTGCTTATAGGCGAGTTGGGCCTAACAGGTATGAGTGAATCTATAAATGACAAGCCCTTTCTCTTATCAGGATCAAAGAAGTACAATTGACCGGAAATCGAGTAACAACATTGGTGAAATTGAAGGACGCCTCTTCTCACAGTTGGAATGGCCTAAAGATATCAAAATTTAGAAACATATAAGAGAATGTATTGATCCAGATCTCTTGGAGTTGCGTTTATGAGAATTATGTCATGGCCAACCATTAGCAAGAACTGTTCGAGGATGGAATATGGATTGGACAATGCAGATCAAAATCTGCATGGTAACCACTCACATTCTTTCTTATCATCATGAAGAATTTAAACCTCACATTCTACACAGGTTGCTGGCACAATTGGTTGTCTAGCACATGAGTATGCCATGCATGTTAACAAAAATAGCAACTACTAGATATCGTATTTGGAGGAATAGACAAAAGAAGAAGTACTGTGTTTTAACAATGGTTGCACTTTTGCCCACACAAATTTCAGGCCTTCTATGTTTCAAGTGGTGGAAATGTTGTAAAACAAACATATTGATGAGCGGGCCAAGGTTCGTAGGCAGTATACATGGACACTTTCATTGGCATTGTCAGCTGTGGTAATCGTAGCTTCACTTTTCACCAAAGATTCCATTGTTCACAATATATTCAAAGCTCGATTCGACCATACCACCAGTGGAGAATAATACAGAAACCCTTGCATGTTCTAAGCCAGACAAAACTTAGCTTTGAATGAAACTCCACTGGATTTCGCACTGTACTTCCATGCTATTGAAAATATGCTCGACCATCAATTGAATTCATAAAAGATACAAGGATGTGATATTTGACATAACTTGCCAAAACATAGCTGAACAACTTTGGCAATCTGTAGCTAGAATGATAATTGGGCACATGCATAAGTCTGGAGAACTCGAGGAAATGGAGATGGACAAAGATGCTTGTATGATGAGCCAGGAGCAGGAAAGACACTACTGTCAAAGGTTGTTGCAAACTCAACGTCAACATCATTTCTATGGGTTGTTGAAAGTAAGTTAATCTATAAATATTTGGGACATGGACCAAAATTGGTGTGAGAACTTTTTTTTCCGCATGGTCGATGATATTTTCCCATTAATGATGTTTATTGAAACTACACATATTTGTTAGACAACATTGTTGGGTATGTGTTATATTATTCGCACGACTACGTTGTGTCAGAGGGGTTTGAGGGGGGTGAAAACTTTTTTGCACAGGGGTTTGGGGGAAACGTCCCTGAGATTTTTTTTCCTCGGGAAACGTATTGGATTTTTGCCTCGTTTTTTGTGTCGCCTTGATTTTCATGTCCATTATTGGGTGGTTTTTTGGCACATGATTTTTTCCAATGGTTTTCTATTTCCAGTTAAAGAATTAGGGTTGTTGACTAATCCAGGTCATTGGGTTAGGGTTTTGGATGTCGTTAGCTCCTCTATGTATATTGTATTGTAAACAATGTATCACTATGAATGAATATAGAATATGTTGGTTTTCTCGATTTGGGTTTCCAAGGGAAAAATCTCTCTGTAATGTGTGTATTTTCCATTGTATATTTCCTGTTCTTTTATTGAAAATATGTTTGTAATAAAATATTGTACAAGGTTAAAATCTACATTTGATATTAGAGATTTGTTGACTTCAGGGGGACGCTTTTGTGCTCAAGGGTTTGGCTCGGGACCATGATAAGCTTTGTTACAGTGGGGGATCTATGGTATTGATTTTTTAGGTGAAAAGAAATGGCGAGCAATTCTAAAATGGAGATCAAGAAGTTTAATGGAAAATTTTTGAGATGTGGAAGCTCAAGATGGAAGATATGTTGATGGAAAGAGATCGGTGGATCATAGTGGATCCAGGTATTGCACCTAGAGGAAATTTAGCAGATGACTGGAAAAAGTTGGATCAGAAGGTGAAGAACACAATCCGACTGTGTTTCTTAGATTAAGTATTACTGAATGTGTCAGAGTAAGCTACAACCAAAGATTTATGGGATAAGTTGGGGAAGTTGTATTAGTCTAAGTCCCTAGTAAATAAACTATTCTTGAGAAAGAAGCTGTATAACCTGAGGTTGAGAGATGGAGACTCGGTGGTAGAGCATTTGAACGCTTTCAATACTATGGTAAGTCAGTTAGTATTTGTTGAGATTAAAATTTCAGATGAAGATAAGTGTATCAATTCACTGTTCTCTTTACCAGACTCGTGGGATAGTCTGGTTGTGGCCATAGGTAGTAATACAACTACCTTGAATTTTTATGAAGTGGTCTCATCCTTGTTGTCAGAGGAGATGAGACGAAAGAACATGGAAGGACAGAGCACATATGCATTATTTTCAAGAGGACGCTCCCAGGAAAGAAATAGATCTAAGACCTCAAGTGGGATATCTAAGTCTAGGGGAAGATCTAAGTCTCCCAGAAATTTTGTAAAGGTACGCTGGAGATGTGGAAAAGAAGGACACTACAAGAAGCAGTGTAGATCCAAAGTTGAGAAAAAGAAGGGATCTGAAGAATCTCCTTCTATAGAAGAAAATACCTCAAAGGAAGAAGAAGGGTATGTGTACTTGGCTTCTTCAAGTACACATGTAGAACACGAGGCATGGTTGGTTGACTCAGGTGCATCTTTTCATTTGAATCCCCATAGGGAGTGGTTCTGTGAATATGAAAGGTATGATGGAGGTAATGTTTTCCTAGGTGATGACTTGACAACCAGAATCATAGGTCGATGAAAAGTCACGTTGAGGCTCATAGATGGAAGGATTAGAACATTACCTGGTGTTCTATACATCCCAAGATTGACCATAAATTTAATTTTTGTAAGCAAAATGGACGATGTAGGGGTAAAAACAATATTTGAAAAGGAAACCTGCAGGATGGTTCGATGAACAATGGTATTGTTGAAGAGAGTTTGGTTTGGAACTCTGTATAAGCTGCAAGGAAGCACTATTAGTGATGGGTGTAATAGTTTCATTGTTGCTGATATTGGAGTTGAAGAAGAAATAACTCCTACAGTCTCTGGAGAAACGGTTATACTGTGGCATCAAAGACTGGGGCATATCGGATAGAAGGGTAAAGGTATGGTTGAAGGTATGTCTAAATTCTCTTTTGATTTTGATTTCTGTGAACATTGTGTATATGGGAAGGAGAATCGGGTGTAATGAGGGTAGAAGGAATTTTACAGCAAGTTCACAGTGATGTGTTCGGACCTGTGTCGGTTTCACCATTAGGAAAATCTGTGTACTATGTCTCATTTATAGATGACTTCTCAAGGAATACTTGGATATATTTTCTCAGGAAGAAATATGCAGTATTTTCCATGTTTAAAGAGTTTAAGGCTCTTGTTGAGAATCAAACATAGAAAATAATTAAGGTGTTGAGGATAGATAATGGAAGAGAGTTCTACGGGAATGAATTTGAATAATTCTGTAAGAAGTGCGGTATATCAAGGCAAAAGACTACTCCATAGACACCTCAACAGAAATGATGAACATGACGCTAATGAAAAAAGCAAGATGCATGCTCAGTGGTGTCGGGTTAGGGAAAGAATTTTGGGCAGAGACAGTGGGTATTGCATGTTACCTGGTCAACAGATCACCCTCATCAGCGCTGGGTGAAAAGACACCACAAGAGGTATGGACTGGTAAGAAACCTTCTCTCACACATCTCAAGGTATTTGGCTATGAGGCCTATGTTCATGTTCCAAAGGAAAACATGAGTAAGATAGATAAGAAGGTTGAAACATGTATCTTTATTGGGTATAAAGATGGTCTCAAAGGTTATAAGCTTTTGAACTCATAAAATAAGAAGGTTTTGTATAGCCGAGATGTGGTATTTATAGAAATGAAGGATGTTGTTAAACATGAAGTCCTACCAAGTAAGGAAGAACTAGAGAAAATATAGTTTGATTTAAAGGATGATGAATCTGACTCTACAAAATAATAAGAATAAGAAGAAGAATATCCTCATACTCCAATATTGAGGAGATCGGTTTGAGAAAGAAGGCTACCGAAAAGGTATACTCCATCTAATTTCCGTTCAAATTTTGTTTTGTCTATTAATGATGATGATCCTAGAACTATCAGGGAGGTAGTGGATTCAGAAGATGAAAAGCTATGGAAAAAGGCCATGGATGAAGAAATGACAGCCTTATATAAGAATGAGGCTGGGATCTAGTGGAGTTTATGACTGGAAGAAATCCCATTGGCAACAAATGGGTATTTAAAAATAAGTTGAATGCAGAAGGAAAAGTGGAGAAATACAAAGCTCGGTTAGTAGCAAAGGGTTATTCCCAGGTTGAGGGAATTGATTTTGGTGAGATTTTTTCTCTTGTTGCCAAATTAACCTTCTATAATATTTTTGTTATCTGTTGCTATTGCATTTGATTTTGAAGTAGAACAGATGGATGTGAAGACAACATTCCTACATGGGGATCTGGAAGAATAAATCTATATGAAGTAGCCAGAAGGATTTGTTGTAAAGGGAAAGAAGGAGTTGGTGTGCAAGCTGAAAACATGTATGGTTCAAAACAATCACCAAGGATGTGGTACCAAAAATTTGATACTTATATGTTGGGACTTGGCTTCACAAGAAGCAAATAGGATCATTGTGTGTATTTTAAATTAATTGGTGATCATTTGATTTATTTGGTCTTGTATGTGGATGACATGTTGCTGATAGGAAACAACAAGGAGATTATCCAGGATGTGAAAACTCAGTTTCCCTCTAAATTTGACATGAAGGATCTTGGTGCTTCAAATTTCATTTTGGGCATGGAAATTAAAAGAGATAAAAAAAAGAGGAAACTCTAGTTAAATACAAGAAAATATGCCGAGACAATATTGCAGAGGTTTAATATGCAGGAATGTAAACCGATCAAGGTCCCTATTCATGTTGGTGTAAAGTTATCTGCGAATCAGTGATCCAAGACACAGGAAGAGGAAGAGGACATGTCTCGTGTTCCATATGTGAGTGTAGTTGACAGTTTGATGTATGAAATGGTTTGTACTAGACCGGAAATTTCACATGCAATGGGGGTTTTGAGTAGGTATATGCAAAACCATGGAAGGAGCATTGGAAAACAATAAAAAGGATTTTCAAGTATTTGCACAGCACTAGCTATGGATTGTGCTACCAAGGAAGACTAGGATTGGATAGAGTGTTGGACATACATGGATTTGTGGATGCAAACTGGGTTGGAGATTTGGATCATAGGAGATCTACAAGCGGGTATGTGTTTAACCTATTTGGAGGAGCAATCAGTTGGATGAGAAAAAGATAGGCCGCAGTGGCACTTTCAACTACAGAAGCTGAATACATGGCAACCACTCATGCAAATAAGGAAGCAATATGGTTACAAAGATTGTGTTAAGGTATTGGGTTGGTGCAATAAGATGTAAGGATAAATTGTGATAGACAGAGTGCAATTTTTCTAGCGAAGAACCCGTCTTATCATTCAAATACAAATCATATTGATATTCAGTATCACTTTCTGAGAGACATGGTTGAAGAAAATAAAGTGTTGCTGATGAAGGTGGAAAATTTGAAGAATGTTGTAGATTCATTAACAAAATATGTGAGCACTGAGAAGTTTTCTTGGTGTAGAGGATCTGTGGGCATTGCTGCCATGGACTGTTGACTATGTAACCCTGTAACCCCCTGTATGCAAAGAAAACAACAAGTGGGAGAATGTTGGGTGTGTGTTATATTCTTCACACAACTATCTCTAGTGTCTTCTATGTTGCACCAGGTGCACATAGGGGTTTTAGGGGGGTCGCGCCTCTGAGAATTTTTTTCCTTGAGAAACATGTCGCATTTTCCTCATTTTTTGTGTCACCTTGATTTTTGTGTCCATTGTTGAGAGGTTTTTTGGCACATGGTTTTTGTCGATGGTTTTCTATTTCCAGTTAAAGAATTAGGGCTGTTGACTAATCCAGGTCATTGGGTTAGGGCTTTGGATGTCGCTGACTCCTATATGTATATTGTATTGTAAACAATGTATCACTATGAATGAATATATAATATGCTAGTTTTCTCGGTTTAGTTTTCTAGGGGAACAATCTCTGTGTTGTGTGTATTTTCCATTGTATCTTTTCAGTTTTTTATTGCAAATATGTTTGTAGTAAAATTTTGTACAAGGTTAAAATGTACATGCATTAGACGACATTGTTGGAGATATTTCATAACAAATGTCTTTGAAGGGAGTTCGGTCCATAAAATGGTTAATCTAGGCAAGCATAAATTGACATATGTAATAATGATCTCTTCCAAATTTAATTTTATTTCATAAAAATTCCTAAGCCATTTTGCACTTCAGTTCATTCAACCAAATCAAAATCTTTTTGTGGATGATATAATCATTATGTCAAAAGAATCTTTGGAAGAATGGCAGGAGATTCATAGAATTCTAGGGGTCTTTTGTGGAGCGTCTGGTCTTGTGATAAATATCCAAAAGTCGACTTGTCTCCACTTTGGAGTAGCGGAGGACACTCTAGAAATTTTTTGTCAGTTTTTGAGTATATCTTTGTATCCCTCTTGGAAGGTTTCAAGTATTTGGGTTATCTCTTAAAACCGGATCGATATAAGACAGATGATTGGCAGTGGCTCACTGCAAAATTTGAAAAGAGAATCAACCATTGGTGCAATCAGTGGCTCACTATCGGAGGATGTTATGTACTGATCAAGGTTGTTTTGGAAGGCCAACATATCTATTGGTTAGCTATGGCACATATTCCTTTATCGATGCTCAATAGGATCCACCAACTAGTCTTCTCTTTCCCATGGACTGGGGAAAACAAAAATAGAGCTATCATTTGTGAAAATGGGAGTATATAGTGCGCCCAAAAAAGTTTGGGGGTTGGGGGCTGAGAAACCTCTTTAGTTTTTATCGGGCTCTGACGACCAACACCTTTTGGAGAGTATTGATGAATAGAGGCATTTGGTAACGTGTTATCAAAGACAAGTACCTACCCTTTGGGTCTGTTACTAGATGGCTGAGATCAACTGAGTGTTTAGTGCCATAGAGCTCACATACCTGGAGAACTCTCCAAAAATATATTCCTCTTATGCTTCACTAGATTGCTTGGAACCCGAGCTCGGGACACTCTATCATTATTGGTAAAGATTTGATACTGGGGATGGGTAGAAAGACGTTCTTGTCTGATGATTTGGTTTAGGCACTAAATCTCAAGAATGTCCATTATCTATATCAAGCCAACCAAGTATTGCGCCATGGCACTATTTGCTCCACTTGGATTGACAACGAAGATTTGGACCTGTCGAGAGTTCTGGCGATTGAATGGGAGGGGTACAGGAAGGCATTGATAGAGTCGGGGGTACAACTGCGAAGTCGAATAGATGTATTGATTTGGACGGGTGGCGATTACTCAATACATATAACCGCAAAGAACATTTATAACACCATCATGACTAAACAATGGAAGAACAGAACTGGAGGTTGGAGGAAGAGGATGTCGAATTGGGAATGTCTACTAAAGCTAAAATTATTTCTTTGGTTGGTTGCAGAATACAGAGTCCTCACTTGGGACAATCTTCAACTTAGAGGTCATGTAAGACCAAGCATCTGTCAACTTTGCAGGATTTCTGAGGAGTCCGTTAATCACCTATTTGTTCATTGTTCCTTCACCTCTCAGATATGAGATACAATAAAACTGGAGTACCCTTACTCAACTGGGTGGCGCGGTTCCATAGTTTTGGAATGTATGAACTATTGGTTTGATCATAATCGTTCAGTCCCAACTTTACCTGTTTACATCTGCTGGTACATTTGGTTAGAAAGGAACTATGTTATTTTTCAATCATGTCTTCCTTCCTATTAGAAGGTGGTATACTTATCATTGGCTGCACTGGAATCCAACAAGAAACATATTCTTACTCCAGTTGTGAGAGAACCAAAAGGAGTGATGACTCAGCAGAAGATTACTGGATGGTTTGATGGGGCTTCACAACAGAACGATGATCACAGTGGAGCGGGCAGAGTGATAAAGATTAGGGAGCGTGATTTTTATAAGTGGACGATAAATTGTGGAGCTGAAACAAGCACCAGACTTGAACATCTGGGGGTTTGGGCGTTATTAACTCTAGCCTCTCGACTATTTATTTCTGAGATCAACGTCCTTGGAGATTCAAGAATAGTCATTGATTGGCTAAAAGGGAAAGGCTCGCTACAGGTGGTCACCTTGGAGAGTTGGAAAGAAAGAATAACATATCTCATCAAACTGTTCAGGGACATATCCTTTGGCCATGTATATCAGAAAGACAACCAAGAGGCAGATCGTCTATCAAAACAAGAACTCCTGAGGCATCTAGGATACATTACATACTACTTATGTGAAGAGGATCATGAGGTCCCTACTATGCTCTTAAGTTTATATTAATCTTAGAGTGCCTTCGCCCTATATCTTTTGTCGGTGTAGTTTTTTTACTTAGTGTCTATTTAATGTTTTTATTGTAATCAAAGGACTCTATGACATCGCTGGAGTGACAATAGGAGGTTACATATCCTCTCCAAAAGTAATGTTTTGACTAGCTACATGCATCAATGTATTATGTTGGATTACTGAGAGGGAGGTGAATCAGTGATAGAGCAATTAAATCATTTTTAACCATATAATGCAAGTGTTATATCAGTGTAGCATTATCATCCAATAATTGCAGAGTAAATAAACAATGAACAAATGAGCAATCATACACATACACAGTACACCAATGTTTTTACGTGGAAACCCAAAGCAAGAGAAAACCATGAAATGTTTTTTCTTATATGTCTTGAAGAATTACATTCATTGGAAGCATCGACTTCCTTTGTTTTCCAGCTGCAACTGGAAGGAGGCTCCAACCCCCTAGTTTCTCAGGCTACTACCTAAGGGAAGCTCCAACTCTCCAATTCTCTGGCTACAACTAGAAGGAGGCTACAACCCCCTATATTCTTTGGATACAACTGGAAGGTGGCTACAACCACCTGTCCTTTCCCCATCCAACCACCCTGATATATAAATGCCAAATGTAGACAACCTGTCACTGTCACTGAATCAACCACTACCACTATCAACCTGTAACTGTCAACATGTACCAATAACCTGTAACACCCTGTACCAATCAACCTACACCAAACAACTTGTACCAATAACATGAACCAACATATACCATGCATCAACTTCACATCAACTATGACTCATCAATATGTACCAACATCATCAACTATACACTTCATGTATGTGCTAACTCATCAACTACTTGTCTCAACAATGTACCCAACATGTACCTCAACCATATACCAAAGACATACACAAATATAACCATAAAAAAATCATCACTATATCCATAAACCAAATACCATAATCCCTTACATCAAACCATGTGCCACAACCTCACTGTTATGTAGCCTCAATCTAAACCAACAACTTTAGCAACACATCACAACTGAAAGACCAATACCCATATGCCAAATACCAACAACAAAATACCAACTGTATCCCTCAACAAATCTGATATATTCAGCAATATTGAACATCCAATAACATCTCAAGAGATAAACCCTAGCTCATGAAACATACCTCAAACAAGATGTGCCATATATCTCATAAATAGACCCCAACCATGTTACTGCCGCGATTTTTCTGCTGCACTTTATTTGCCGCGATTTTTCTTCCACATTTTTTCTGCCGTGATTTTTTTGCCGCATTTTTTCTGCGCGCGATTTTTCTGCCACACTTTTTTTGCCATGATTTTTCTGCCGTAATTTTTCTGCCACACTTTTTCTACCGCTCTTTTTCTACCTCGATTTTTTTGTCGCACTTTTTCTACCGTACTTTTCCTGTCCTAGTTTTCTGCCGCACTTTTCCTGCTACACTTTTTCTGCTGAAAATTTTCTCTATCAATAATACTTGCCCAAATAACCTTTCACAAAAATAGATATTCAATGATATTCAAGTGTGATTAAAATGAGAGAGCCTTGCCTCTTATTTATACTTTCATGTAGCTTCCTCAAGGGGTTACCTTTTAACCATC
>ML781061.1:72034-87962 GCA_009831015.1 Picea engelmannii
ACCCTTTGTTTTAGTTGATCCAACTAGATCAATATGCACAATTTCCAGTGGTCTTGTTGTTGAATATTCTTTTGATTTGAACCTGGTTTTGTTTGCTTTCCTTGTTGACAATGCTTGCATAAAGTGTTGGTTGGTTTCGTGATCTGGGGCATTTATTTGACTGCTTCTCTTTTCTAACTTTGACAAGGTTATCGAAATGTATGTGACCCATTATTCTGTGCCATAGCCAACTTTCATCTTCCTTTCCTAGACAACACTTTTCATTTCCAATTTCACTTAACATATATATGTTGCTTGAAGTTCTCGCAGTTGTAGCAATCAATTTTCCTGAACCTTATTTTCTTATCTCACACTTTTGTGAATCGAAAGTAACTTTATGACCTTGGTCATACATTTGACTTACACTTAGAAGATTATGTTTCATATCTTTTACTAGTAGAACTTTTTCTTCCTTGGTATTCTTGTTCCCAATTCTGACTGTGCCTTTTCCAATGATTTTATCAGAATCATCATTTCTGAAGGAGACTGATCCATCTCTTTCCTTTCTTAATGTAAAAAACTTGTCTCTATCACCTGTCATGTGTTTTGAACAACCACTGTCAACATACCAACCACATTTTTTCTTCTTAGCTTATAGAGCGAGTGTGCATTCTTTATTGCTATATTGATTATGCTTTCTTATCCATGTCATTTTCTGAGGTTCTTGTCTGTGAATTTTGTTATTCTGTTGCGGTTCTCTAGGAGGGACTGCCATTCTGCAATAGTTGACCATGTGTCCAAAGTTGTTACATTTGTAACATTCCACTTCAGTGCTCAAAGATTCAAACATGTTGTAACTTCTTCTTTGTGTTTCACTAGGCCTTCTTGGATAACCCTTTTGTGTATGACTTTCAAAGTTGTTTATGTTCCTATTGTTAGCTCTACAATTCATAGCTTTAAGTCCAAAAATATTACATGCATAACATAAACCAAAAAAGATAGTTTGGTACTTGGGAGTTGAAGATCTTCTAAAAGGAGGTACTCTTATGAATTTTTCTTCTTCCTGAGGCCTATCTATCGGTTGGTGATTCTGAAATCTGAATCTTCTCGGTGGAGGAGTGTCCCTGTAATCTTCCTTGTAGATATTCCTATCCCATTTGATTGTTTCTGCATAGCTTTTTGGATATGTTTCTTGCTCTATTATTTTGGATCTTGATCCCTTTTCTGTCTGATTGTATCCAAGTCCGGACTTGTCATGATAAGGTTTTTGACTGCTGATAATGTCATCCAAGATTTTTGAGTTGTTCTGCATATTTTTCTTTTGAAGATCCTTTCTTAATGTGACAATCTCTGCTTCCAAATTTCCAATGATCCTGTCTTTTTCTTCTAGCTGTTATTTGAGTGTTTCTTCAATTCTTTTATCTTTTTCTATTTGAACCTTCAAATTTGTGATCATTTGTTCTAATTCTTGAGCGTCTTCTTTCTTGTCTAGTTCCGCTTGTATTTTCTTGTTTTATCTTCTGATAACTTCTATGACACACATCAATTCTTCTCTGTAGTCAACTTATGCCTCTCCATATTCTTCTTCGACTTCTTCATATTCTTCTTCAGAGTCTTCTTTATCAGAGTCTTCTACTTCCATGAATAGAACTCTTTTTGTCTCACTATCTCTGACTTCATCTACATCTAATGATGAGATGTCTTCTTTGGTGCATAAAATTTTCTTTGTGGTTCTTTTTCCTTTATATGTTTGTTTGCTATTTGAGTAACCTTCATCATTTCTTTTTTTCTTATGAGGACATTTGTTAGCAAAATGACCAATATCATCATAATTAAAACAAATCAAAGGAAGCTTACCTCTATACCTGTCGTTGGTTCCCTTGTTCAATCTTTTGACAAAATTGGTCACTTCTTCATCATCTTCCGAGACATCACTGTTGCTGCTAAGTTCTTTTGCTTTTTGATTTGACTTTTTGGATGCTTTTTGTGTATCTGGATTTTCCTGTTCAGTTCTCATTTCATATGCTATGAAGATTCCATGTAATTCGTCCATGCTTATTGAGTTCAGATCTGCTCTTTCTTCTAGTGTTGATATCTTAGGGTCAAATCTCATAGGAAGAGATCTTAGTACCTTTTGAACAATTATAGATTCTTTGATTTCTTCTCCCAATCCTATGATTGCATTTACTGTTTCATCAGTTCGTAAAAAGTAAGATGCAATATTCTCATCTTCCTTCATCTTAAGTTGTTCGAACTGACCTATGTAAGTTTGAAGCTTTGTTTCTTTGAATTTTTAATCTCCTTCATAAATATTTCAAATTTTGTCCCAAATCTCTTTAACAGATTTACAATGTGCAACTTTGGTGAATACCGTTTCACTAAGACCATTCATAAGTGTAGTTGTGGCTTTAAAATTATTCTAATCGATTTTCACTGCTTTGTCATTTGTTGGAGGAACTGTTGGTACTGTGTATGCATCTACAATTGATTGTCAATTTTCAAATCCTTGTGCCTGTATATATGTCTTCATCCTTATGCTCCAAAATGCATACTTTTGTCCATCAAATTATGGTATTCCATTTTTATACAATTTGTTGCTCTCCATGATCTTCCTTGCAGTGGTTAAACTAATTTCTGAAGGAACCCGCTCTGATACCAATTATTGGATTACTGAGAGGGGGGTGAATTAGTAATAGAGCAATTAAATCATTTTTAACCATATAATGCAAGTGTTATATCAGTGCAGCATTATCATCCAATAATTGCAGAGTAAATAAACAATGAACAAATGAGCAATCATACACATACACAGTACACCAGTGTTTTTACGTGGAAACCCAAAGCGAGAGAAAACCACTGAATGTTTTTTCTTATATGTCTTGAAGAATTACATTCATTGGAAGCATCAAATTCCTTTGTTTTCCAGATGCAACTGGAAGGAGGCTCCAACCCCCTAGTTTCTCAGGCTACTACCTAAGGGAAGCTCCAACTCCCCAATTCTCTGGCTATAACCAAAAGGAGGCTACAACCCTCTATGTTCTCCGGCTACAACCGGAAGGTGGATACAACCACCTGTCATTTCCTTGTCCAACCGCTCTGAAATATAAATGCCAAATGTAGACAACCTATCACTGTCACTGATCAACCACTACAACTGTCAACCTCTCACTGTCAACTTGTACCAATCAACCTGCACCAAACAACTTGTACCAATAACTTGAACCAACATGTACCATGCATCGACTTCACATCAACTATGACTCATCAAGATGTACCAACATCATCAACTATACACTTTATGTATGTGCCAACTCATCAACTACTTGTCTCAACAATGTACCCAACATGTACCTCAACCATATACCAAAGACATACACCATATAACTATAAAAAATTCATCACTCTATCCATAAATCAAATACTATAAATCCTTACATCAAACCATGTGCCACAACCTCACTATTATGTAGCCTCAAGCTAAACCAACAACTTCAACAACACATCACAACCGAAAGACCAGTACCCATATGTCAAATACCAACTACATCCCTCAACAAATCTGATATATGCAGCGATACTGTACATCCAATACCATCTCAAGAGCTAAACCCTAGATCGCAAAACATAACTCAAACAAGATGTGCCATATCTTACATAAATAGACCCCAACCATGTTGCTACCGCGATTTTTCTGCCGCACTTTTTCTGTTGCGATTTTTCTGCCGCGATTTTTCTACCGCACTTTTTTTGCTGCAATTTTTTTGTCGCACTTTTTTTGCTGCAAATTTTCTCTATCAATAATACCTGCCCAAATAACCTTTCACAAAAATAGATATTCAATGATATTTAAGTGTGATTAAAATGAGAGAGTCTTGCCTCTTATTTATACTTTCATGTAGCTTCCTCAAGGGGTTACCTTTTAACCATCTTAACCCACTTTCCTTATTTTAGGATTAACCAACTTCTAACCACTTGTCCACTTAGTAATTTCTCCATTAAATTTATTATTTAAATAATTTCTTTTGTATCCACTTTGACTTATAGTACACTCATCACTTCACTTTATTATTTATCTTCTAAAATCTCTTAAACCACTTTCTTATTTTAGGGAGTTCTCCATTAACTTTATTATTTAAATAATTTATTTTTCATCCTCTTTGACTTATAGTACACTCATCACTTTTCTTTATTATTTTAATAATTTCTTCTTTGCAAACACTTTGACTACTTTGACCTTTTAAGGCTTCTAGATGACTCATGAGAGTTCTTCAACTTCACATGGTCCTAACTCTCTAACCGTGAGGAGTTATGTGACAATTCACGTACCACCGGAAATGGCATGACATGTAGTATCCATCTAGAATAGTCTTACCTGCAAATATCTCAAAACACATACCATTATCCATCCAACAAACTTGGGTCCATTACCCAAACCATTGTGCTACCAGTATTCGCTACTAGACTTTCTTCAAGGGTTGACATCATTGACAACCATCTCATTTAATCAACATATTGTTATAGTTATTGGCAACCAATGGTATCTTTTTTGACGTAAAAGATCGATATATACACTTTTCAATTAATATGAATATAAAGAGAAATTTTCTGTGGAAAAAAAAATAAAAAATAAAAAATAAAAAGAAAAAGATATCTACAAACCAAAATATTTCCTACAATCACTATTTTAATTTTCATGTCTCCTTCCTAGCCAAATGGTTTTTTTTTCCTAAAATTGTATTTAATATTTTTTCATTTGTATGGGCCTAAAGGAGTAATTTATATAATAAGATAAATGAGTAATTTATAGAAGAGGATATATGTTAGGTAAAAAATCTTTAAAATTATTAGATATTTACAAGTTTTTGGTTCTAATTGAGTTCATTATTGATTAAGTAGAAATTAAGATTTTGTTGAGTTCATTATTATTATTGTTTAAGTAAGAAATGAAGATTTTGTTTTAATATTTTTGAAAGATTCTTTATTTCTTATATTTTCTTGTTTTTCTAGCTAATGGATTTTAACTCATTATTTTTTAACTCATCATTAGCTTGTGTGTTCAAAGCATTTGAAATTCATTAATTCCAAGGTTCCTCATTTTATAAATAAGAGAATCTCATACATCAATTTAGTGTTTAGTTAGGCCATGATCTTAAAAATATATTATATTATTATATTATATATAAGAGGTCATTAACCTTAATTGAATCACAAGATTAGTTCAAAATTCCTTATTCAAAATTTTTATTTGAATTTTTTTAGGTAAAAGGAGTTAAATGAGCAAATCTTCTCAACTCTCAAGATCAAATATGGCAAGAAGTTATTCGTGACAAATATCTTAATGGTCTATATATAAAGAGTTTGTGGTTTTTAACCCATGTTCCCCAAACAAGTACCTCATTCTTGAGATTTATCCATCATTCATAGAACAAAAGATCCCCTCGTCTCTTCTTTAACCCAAGAGGTGGATGATAAGGCTTAGACATTTGGGAGGACAAGTGGCGAGGTGCAAATAAAGGCCTTTTGGCGAAATAATTAGGCATGAATATTGAACTACTTGTTGTAATATTAGGGCTTCACAAATCTCTCTTCCTTTTTAAGAGTCATTGAAAAAGGACAACTTGATCTTACAACCTTCTTCCCTCTAGTTAAAGAAGACATGGTGTCAAATGTCTCTTAAGACATTATAGGAGTTTGGGACAACTACTTATAGTTGTTTGTACCTTAGGATTGAGACCTTCCTTATGCTCCCAACATGGTCTAAGGTGGAAGGGTCCTCATACCACCACCTTCACGATGCATATTATGAAAATACCTTCACACAACTCTAGCTTCAACCTCCATATTTCTCCATGAATTAGAAGTGGATATGGTGGAAACATGATAGGCACCATGGAAATGTATCACGTTAGAGGCTCGATCACAGAGCTCATTATTGTACCAAGATATGACCCAAAAATGGAGGGATCAAAAGCAAATAGTGTGCTATGTTTGTGACGAGCATAGAGATGGCATTGAACACATATTTTTTTTTGTGTTGTTGGGCTCAAATGCCATGGGATAGGTGGCGTGGATATTTCAATATAGAATAATGGGTAACATTAACTTTCCAAGAAAGTCTACAGTATGGTAATATCTTATACTCTTAAATCTATGCAAAGCTAAAACACAGGATGTGGAGGGTCTAACATGTTAGGAGCCTAATTTGTATGTATTGCAATACAATTGGTATAATTTGGCATAATAGAAACAAGGCATTTTTTTATTGATTAATCCTAAATTCGGACAAGGTCTATAAGTAAATGAACTACAAAGTTACATACAATTTTAAGTAACATTCATGTCTTTTTATTTTTTTACTTTGAGGGGAATTTTCTTTGAACAATGATTTTACTCAAACTATTACACACAAACTAATATAAAATAATATAATAACGATGATATACATTAATAAGTTATGTTTTATAATTCTAACTAAGTACAAATTCTAAATCCACTTAGTTGTTTAAAGATTAGCTAACATATGAAATAATATAATAACGATGATATACATTAATAAACTATGTTTTATAATTGTAACTTAGCACAAATTCTAAATCTATTTAGTTGTTTAAAGCCTATCCAACTTTAGTTTAGATATACATTAATAAGCTATGTTTTATAATTCTAACTAAGTACAAATTCTAAATCCACTTACCATGGTTGTTTAAAGCTTAGCCAACATATGAAATAATATAATAACGATGATATACATTAATAAACTATGTTTTATAATTGTAACTTAACACAAATTCTAAATCTATTTAGTTGTTTAAAACCTATCCAACTTTAATTTAGATATACATTAATAAGCTATGTTTTATAATTCTAACTAAGTACAAATTCTAAATCCACTTGGTTGTTTAAAGCTTAGCCAACATATGAAATAATATAATAACGATGATATACATTAATAAACTATGTTTTATAATTGTAACTTAGCACAAATTCTAAATCTATTTAGTTGTTTAAAGCCTATCCAACTTTAGTTTAGATATGAAAAACTTAAAAATGATACTTTTAATTTTTACCTAATCTAACTTACTTTACTGATAATAATAAATATACCATTAAAATAAACTTTCTCCATTTTTAATACAATGAAAAGTGTGTTAAATCGTTCACTAATATTATTAAATTTTCAATTCAAACACGTAGAACTTATTATTACACATTTTAGCATTAAGTCTTAGCATTAAGTCTAAACATGATGTTTTGTACATTGTCCTTTGGAAACTTAAGAAAATTGGATAATGATATGAGATGGGGTGATTGGGACTACTCTATAAACCATTGAGATACTGTATTCCATGGTGATTGGGAACTTTTACACACAAACTTCTTTAACATATATGTGTTATCAGTTTTTTTTTTTAATGATTGAAATTTTAAATTTAAAAATAAATAAAAGAAAAGTTATTTATTTAATCATACAAAGTATTGTAAAGTTTTTTTTGGGTAAGAAGTTGAATTGTAATCAGTATCTAGTTTCATGTATGAAATTAAAGTTAAATAATACTTGAAAATATATGATTTCATTGTGATAGCTTCATTCATAACATTATGGGGCATTGTTTTTTTTGTAAATACTATTTAGAGTGAAACTGTCTTTTGGTTCTGGAGTAAGTGTTAAAACAACTTCTGATTAGATAAGAGCTCACTTGATTTGGACGTAAGGAAACAAGGTAATGGTCCAAGACATAGAGGTATCTGGTAGGAGTGGAAGTATTCCCCCTTACAGACCACCAGTGGGTCATTTTAGGTGGTGTGGATTAACTTGAATAACGATGATGAGGGAGACTACATTCACGGATAGCAGCTAGTAATGGTTGTCCTCACCGTTGAAACCCTCCTGAGTGAGAGGTTAAGTTGCAATCGAAGGTAGTATCTAGTCTCCTATATAGAACTAAGGCTAGATGTTATTAAAATGCACAAGATCCAACTAGAGGTAGCCTCAACAATGACCACAAGGGAAACTGCCTTTATGACCACAAAGAAAATTGTCTTTCTCACTGATATTGTTTAGATTGAAACCACCTTAATGGTCCTAGAGTAATACATAAAACTACCTCTCATTGGCTAAGAGCTTGTCTTTTTCGGATGTAAGGAAACACATTTAACTACCCAATACCTAGAGGCATTTGGTAGGGGTGAAAGTCTCCCCCTACATACCACCGATAAATTATTCAAGTGGCATAGTTTTCCTTAAATAATGGTGATGAATAAACCCATATTAAAAAAATAAGAGTCAGTAATAACTTTCCTTACTACCAATGGACAAATAAGTTATAATGAGTTTTTCCACTTTCGAAAAAGAAGAAGAAAAAAAAAAATTACACACATTTTTTTTTTCCCATTTTTTACCGTAGATATGCCGAAGGTGACTCTTGTTCTTGTTTTTGTCAATCTAACTAAATAAAATGATTCAAATAGATAAAATTCCTACACAATTAATATTATACAAGATTTGGTGCTTAATTAAAGATCTATTTCTTTTAAATAGAGACTCGGATTTAGATTTAAGTTGCCTTCCTAAAAAGTAGACCATAAACATACATTTATTTTCTTTTAACATGGCATACAACATAACCTAACTAAATAAAATGATTCAAATAGATAAAATTCCTACACAATTAATATTATACAAGATTTGGTGCTTAATTAAAGATCTATTTCTTTTAAATAGAGACTCGGATTTAGATTTAAGTTGCCTTCCTAAAAAGTAGACCATAAACATACATTTATTTTCTTTTAACATGGCATACAACATAACCTGGTTGTGCAAGATTATGCACTTCATATTATTTTCTTTTTAACATGGCATACAACATAACCTGGTTGTGTAAGATTATGTACTTCATATTATTTTCTTTTAACATGGCATACAACATAATCTGGTTGTCCTAGTTTATTTGCTTCATATTTGAATTGGGTTTGTCTCCATATTTACAAAGCATGAGTTACAAAAACCGAAAAACGATGTATAACCATGTGAAAGATGTCTTGATGGAGAATTAATTTCATTTCTTCCTTATGTAGCAATTGAATCTATTTCTCAAGATATATACCCAAAAAAATGATGAAAGGTCTTTTCAGTACTTGACCCAATGTCAAAGAGTTTTTTCCTATCTTATCATATACCTTCCAATGGGTACATGTAGCAGTTGAATCTATTCTCAAGATATAGACCCCAAAAAATGATGAAAGGTCTTTTCAGTGCTTGACCCAATGTCAAAGAGTTTCTTCCTATCTTATCATATACCTTCTAATGGGTACATGCAACCCAGAAATGGGAACGCAAGATAAAGTATGAGGGAGAGAGTGTAAATTTAGACTGCTTATTCTTGAATGTTGGGGTTCATAACCAAAACATTTGATTTTATCTTTTTTTCTACATCATTTGAAGGTTGAATTTACAAGTCAACATTCATTTGAAAGTGTAAAGGTGGGAGGTGTCCCTCCAATCATGATCTTTGTTCCACCATTTTTGCTCTAGGACTTATTTGCTTGGACTGTTACTTGGCAGGTCAGAAGAAGCAATGGATTGAGATTTCAGGCTTAGAGCTTGTAACTTGAATTAGAGATTTTTTCCAATTATGAATTCTTTAACATGTTGTATGATAAACAATTTTTGCTACAAAATTAGATGGAGGATATTGGTTTGAGTTAAACTCCCCATAGCCCGAGAAAAGTAGACTCTCTGTAATATTCCAGATATAAAAAGTATGCAGAACATAAATAAATAGCTAGAAATGGCAATGAACAACAATATAACCAAAACAACACCACGATAATACCAAAATGATAACAAAATAACACCAGAAATAACACTTAGATTACCGAGAGCAATGTTTATTTGCCTCTTCAAGGGGGAATCCTCCAGCAGAGCGGAGCTCTATTACAATAATATCCAAGACAAAAGTTCTCATACCCTTGACTCCTATTTATACTAAATATGTCTATCAAAAGAACCATCTAGAGGAAGATCCTTCTAGAAGCGAAAGCTTCTATTAGGTCTTCTTACATTGGAATTATTCTTCCTTATTTCTAGGCCTTATTAATATTGACCTTTATTACATGGAAACATATTATTCTACCTACGTGAGGGGTTAGGTCCCTAACATGTACCCCCCCTTAAAAACAACCTTGTCCTCAAGGCTTGAGATGGGGAAATTGTTGTAGAATGGTAGTTGGTTCCCAAGTGGAATCTGCTAGAGTTGTATCTTTCTACTGGACTAATACTTCCTTGATGGTTCATTGACGACCGACGCTCACGCTAGTCCAAACTGCTTGTGGTTGTATCCAAATGGAGCCTTCTTCGTCCAACTCAGGAAGGTTGGTTTGAGTTTGACATTTAGTTCCAATCACCTTCTTTAAGCAGGAAACATGAAAAATAGGATGGATCTTAGAATGACTAGGCAAAGCTAACTGATAGGCCACCTGTCTCACATGCTTGAGAACGATATAAGGACCATAAAATTTGGGCGCCAGTTTCTGACAATGGTCAGCCTTGAGGGACATTTGCTTGTAAGGTTGTCGTCGAAGAAACACCTAATCCCCTTCTGCAAATTGACGTTCAGAGCGACCTTGATCTGCTTGTTGCTTCATGCAATTATGGGCCATGACCAAATTCTCTTTGAGGGCACAGAGAATAGCCTCTCGAACTGTAAGCATCTAGTCAACAACCTGGACATTTGAGACACCTGACAAATATGAGAGGACTGAAGGTGGCTTTTTTCCATATATCGCTTCAAAAGGAGTCATGGGTTTAGTTGTATGGTACAAAGTGTTGTACCACCATTCAACTAGTGGTAACCATTGAACCCATTGATTCTGCCTTTCCGATGCAAAACACCTCAAATATGTTTCCAAACATTTGTTGACAACTTCAGTTTGACCATCAGTCTGGGGATGATAAGTTGTGTTGAGATGCAATTGGGTGCCTTGTAGATTGAACAGTTCTTGCCAAAAATTGCTGGTGAAAGTTGGGTCGCGATAAAAAACAATAGAATGTGGTATGCCATGAAGCTTGAAGAGTTGATCCATGAAAATTTGAGCCACAGTAGATGTTGTAAATGGGTGTTGAAGAGCACATAAATGAGCATACTTGGAAAGACGATCAATTACCACCATGATGACTGATTTATTGCCCTATTTAGGTAAGCCTGCAATAAAATCCATAGAGATATCCTGACAAATAACAGGTGGAATCGGAAGCAGTTGTAGTGTGCCAGCAGATTTGACAGTTTCACCTTTGCTGCGTCGACACACATCACATTCAGCCACAAAATTACGAATGTCATGTTTCATACCCTCCCAGAAGAAAGAACGTTTGACCCGGTCATAGATTTTGGTAAACCTGGAGTGCCCAATTGTGGGTGTAGCATGAAGCTCAGAAAGTACCATGGATTTAAGTTTTGACTGTTTACTTAAATACAAACAACCTTTGTATCGAAGCTCATCATTGAGCCAAGAGTACCCTGGGGAAACTGGAGAATTGGACTGCAATTGTTGTATTAGATGCAAACTTTTGGGATCGTGTAGCCCTTCTTGGAGAACAACTTGGAGCCAATCTAGTACAATGAAAGAGAGAGAAAAAAGAGACCCTTCATCTTCATATTTTCTAGAAAGTGCATTAACAACCACATTGTCTTTTCTTTTTTGTAAATGATCTCATAATCATATCCAAAGAGCTTAGTCACCCATTTTTGTTGCTAGGGGGAGGAAAGGAGTTGTTCCAGAAAATACTTGAGGCTTTGATGATCTGTCTTAATTTGGAAGTGTTTCCCCAATAGATAAGGTCGCAAAAGATCCACGACATGTAGAATAGCCAACATTTCCTTTTCATAGATTCATTTGCCCAAATTTCTCTCGGACAATTGTTTGCTGGTAAAAGTCAAAGGTCGACCCTCTTGCATCAAGACAATGCCAATTCCTTTCCCAAAAGCATCAAATTCCAGGCCAAAGGTCTTCATGAAATCAGGAAGGGCTAGGACTGGAGTGGTGCACATGGCCATCTTCAAGGTTTGAAAAGCCTGAGCAGTTGTTGGAGTCCAAGTGAAAGAATTATTTTTAAGGAGTGCAGTGAGAGGTGTCGTAATCTTTCCATAATTCTTAACAAACTTGCGATAATAACCTGTTAAACCCAGAAATCCTCGCAAGATTTTGAGAGTCTTTGGGTGAGGTCAATCTTGCATAGCTTCAATCTTTTTAGGATCCACCCTAATGCCATCCTTGCCAAGAAGATGACCCAAGTACTCTACTTCCGAGGCGCCAAAAGCACATTTAGATTGTTTGAAGAAACATTGGTGTTGAGAGAGTAGATGGAGAACTCGATCCATATGAGCAAGATGGGTTGTCCAGGTTTTGTTGTAGATGAGGATATCATTAAAGAAAACTAACACAAAATGACGGAGAAAAGGACGAAAGACATGATTCATGAGGATTTGGAAAGTGGAGGGAACATTACACAAGTCAATGGGCGTGACCAAAAACTCATAATGGCCCTCATAAGTTTGAAATGAATTCTTATGAATGTATGCCTGTTTCATATGGATCTGGTGGTAGCCCAAATGAAGATCAAGTTTAGTAAAGAACTGGACGCCACTCAATTCATCCAAAAGGTCATCAATGACAAGAATGAGAAATTTGTCTTTAATGGTGAGTTTGTTGAGAGCGTGAAAGTTAGGACACATGTACCAAGAACCTTCTTTCTTAAGGACCATGACCACAGGGGCTCGTACTAGGGTGGATAATGCTTGCGTTGAACAGTTCTTGAACCATTTTCTCAATTTCATTTTTTTGGGAAAAGGGGTGACGATAGGGACGAATATTGGGAGGAAGGCTTCCTGGGACAAAGGGAATGGAATGATCATGAACACCACAGGAAGGAGGGAGTCCCTGGGGAGTGGAAAAAAACACTTGATGTTTAGAGAGGATGGATTGGAGGTCCTGCGACACAGAGGGTGTCTCAGTGGCTTGTATGGCATGGAGTTGGGCAATAATGCCAGAATGACCTTTTTTGAGTAGTTTTTTCATCCAATGGGAACAAATGATCTCCGAGGAATTGGTGGTGATGCATTAGAACTTATATTGTTGGCCCTCCTGGTCGAATTGCATGGTTAAGTCCTTAAAATCCATGAGAATGGGACCCAAAGTCCTTAGCCATTTTACACCCAACACAATGTCACAACCGCCCATGTTGATAGCAAACATATGAGATTTCAGATGGTATTCACCAATTTGGAGATGCACATTTTCACAACACCCTCCACATTTCATGGACCCACGATTGAAAATCATGATTTGGAAATTATTGACTAGACGAATATAACAATTAGTTTCTTGGGCATTGCAGTGATGAATAAAGTTATGGGTGCTTCCACTATCAACAAGAATGATGACCTTCCTATGATTGATGTAACCAATTAACTTGAGGGTTTGGGGAGAAAAGAAGTCAGTGAGAGCATTTAGGGAAATGACCGGTTCTACTTCAGGAGGGTCTGAGGGAGGGGTTATGTCAGTGGGTTCAGGTGACACAGAAACAAGGGGAGCCTCAACATCCTCTTCTGAAACATCCTCTGAGATGGCCATAAAAAGCTTTTGTTCCTTACACTTGTGTTCTGGAAAATATTTGTTATCACAATTATAACAAAGGCCTTTGAGTTGGCATTCAGCCATTTTGGCCCTGGTCAATTTCTGGATCTTTAGTGGAGTAGAAGGAGGAGTGGGAGTTACTGGTTTAGTGTGAGGAATAAAGGATGGTTTGCGGTTTTGAGAAGAGACAACATGTTGTGATTCCTTATCTCTTTTAGTAGCATCCACCCAACTCTAAGGCCGAGCTATGAGGACATGAGCATGAATATCCTTGAGGCCACTCATAAAACATTCTCGGAAAAAAGCATCAGACATGCCCTCTGTACAAAAATCCAGTCACTCAAAAGAAGCTATAAAGTATTCCACTGTGTCAGATTGTTTCAACTTTGTCAGATGGCCTAAATAGTTGGTGTCAGTTTCAAAGTGTTCATAAAGCTCTACCACAAAGTGTGTCCAAGCCACATACCCTTGGTAGACATTTTTTCTCCATTGCCACCATTGCCAACATTCTTGATCTAGATGGAGAACACCATACCGGAGTTTGGCCAACTCATCCGTAATTCCATACAAAGAGAAATAATGTTCCATTTGAGTTACCCAACCAGTGGGATCCAATCCATCAAATTTGGTCACATCCACATGCGGAAGGCGTAGGTCACACTGAAAGTGACGGGGCTTAAAATTCTAGGAATGAGAGGAAGTTTCACCTTCTGTATGCAAAGCTGGGTCAGATAAGGGAAGATCTGCAGGGATATGAAGCTTGGCACATATTGTTGTAGAGAAAGATTCAATATGGGTAGTAATGTCTTGTTTGAGCTCTTGTTTGACTTCCTCGATTGAGGCAGCGACTGAAGCAATGATGGAGGAATGCATTTTTGGATTGATGAAGAGAATATTGGCAGTGAGTTGTCACACTTCTTGTTGGGTTTCTCTGAAATTAGAGTGAAAAGTATTGAAGTGAGTTTCCAAGTCTTGGCTACGGGTATGGGCCATGATGACGAGGGAACATGAAAAGGGGTGGGTATGACCACACAAAAAATGGGTTATGGGTGAACTGTATCACAATGATCAGGGTGACGAGTTGAATCCAATGGGGTAAATCCCAAATAAGGGGGTTGGGTCCACAAAAACAAATTGCTGAAAAATGATAGGTATGATTGTGATAAGGGCGAAGAGAGAAATCCAACGGAATAGGTATCAAATAATGGTGCCAAAAGGATCCAAACTCTTTGTGGAGTTATACTCCGATCTAAAGAATATTGCAGTGATGAAATGTCCAAATGCTTAACAAGAAGAAATGTGTAGTAATTTCACAACTCGAATGCAAGAGACACAATTGCGCCGCAATAGATCTTGTTTGTTCTGTTTCTGTTTCCGTTCCAAGGGTTAGGTATTCAAGGGTTCTACAGACAAGGGTTTTCCTTCTGCTATTTCTCTTTGATATACGTACGGGGTCCAACAGTAGTACTCGACCCAATATCTTAGGGCACCAACTAAGGAAGCTAGACCGTACCCTTATTTGTACTACCTGACTACTCAGGCACTAGAGAGTATATTCCCGAGTGTTGTTCTCGGTAGCACTATAGCAGTCAGGCGGCCGATCGATTTATCTACGGAAGGCTTCAAGAGATCTAGGCCGATCTGTATACATGTGTTTTATGTTGTGCTACCACTCGAAGGGGTACCAATAGGGGTTACAAGGGTGGCCAACAGAGGTGCGCTTAAGTACCACTTGTATTTCTTACGTGTATGAATCCTCGACCACAGGTTTATGCGCGTAACAATAGATCTTTGTAGCTTAAAGACGTCGAAATATGTTAAGGTCCTAACCCGCACATAGGTAGATCAATGTATTCGGATGTAATAAAGGTCAATATTAATAAGACCTTTCAATAAAATAGAATAAGGCGGATGTAAGAAGACCTAATAGAAGCTTCCGCTTCTAGAAGGATCTTCCTCTAGATGCTTCTTTTTAGTATAAATAGGAGTCGAGGGTATGAGAACCCTAGCTTGGATATTATTGTAACAGAGCGCTTCTCGATTGGAGGTTGCCCCCTCGAAGAGGCATGTGAACATTGTTATCTGAATCAAGTGCTATTTCTGTTCAAGTGCTATTTCTGTTGCTATTTCGTATATCATTTCTGTGTATTGTGAAGATTATTCTGGATATTTCGCTGTTATTCTGTTATTTCTAGCATTTTGTTTCTGTTCTGCATATTTTATATATCTGGTATCTTGCAAGTGGTATCAGAGCACTTTCCTTGGCAGAAATTGTGGGTATTTTTTTTCAGGGTAGAGACGTATTCCGGCGTCTTTA
>ML781061.1:93320-103649 GCA_009831015.1 Picea engelmannii
TATTGTAACAGAGCGTTGCTCGATTGGAGGTTGCCCCCTCGAAGAGGCCTGTGAACATTGCTATCTGAATCAAGTGCTATTTCTGTTCAAGTGCTATTTCTGTTGCTATTTCGTATATCATTTCTGTGTATTGTGAAGATTATTCTGGATATTTCGTTGTTATTCTGTTATTTCTAGCATTTCGTTTCTGTTCTGCATATTTTATATATCTGGTATCTTGCAAAATACCTCTCTACCCTAAAACAAATTAACCCACAATTTTCTACCGAGGAAGATGCTCTGATACCACTTGTAATATTCCAGATATAAAAAGTATGCAGAACATAAATAAATAGCTAGAAACAATGTTACCAGAGCGTGAAGCGAAGCGAGAGCATTTTTAGGAAGCAAAGCGTCAGAAGCGTCATTTTCAAAAAATCCTCGGAAGCGAAGTGTCCCGAAAGCGTCTATTATATATATATATATATATATATATATATATATATATATATATATATATATATATATATAAACTTTTATATTTATTGCATTTATATTAAAAAAAAAAACATGTAGAAAGACAAATTAGCTACAGAATGTATGAAAACATGCATATTTGTACATTGTAACATTAAAATGGCATCCATAGTAGTAAGTAGTAGTACACCAATGATTAATCATTCAAGCATCAACCATCTAGAATCTAGCAATTACAAACTCATAAACCAACATACAAATTTTTAAGCCATATAATAGAAAGTTGACCATTAAGTTATGGAATGAAGCAGTCATCTAGCAACTGTCAACAATAACATGAGTCATGACCAAATAGTTATGATTACAAAATAGGCCATCTGCATTGAATTATGAAGATCTCAAGGTCCAAAACTAGATTCTAGAGTTTAGTTGCTAAATGCTATGAATCTATCATCTATAGACTGACATGTAAAGTAATGAAAAGAGAGAAACATCAAACAACTATCCCATCCTCCTTCCACCAACACGATTTCCGCGTGTGCCTCCATGTGGTGGTAGCGGAGGAGCCTGAGAAGGACGAAACTGTGCAGTAGATGAAGATGAATCCCCTGTTGCTGGAGTCCTGAACAGGGGGACCAAGGACTGGGTAGTAGTTGGGGGTGGCATCTCAACATGATCATCATAATCAAATAGAGCATTCTCCAATTGATCTAAAAGCACTACCCCATCCTCCAAATTATCCTCCTCTGGATGGGTTTCCCAACGCTTCAAGTTTGTATCCTCCTTTGCCTCATCACAGTAATGGGACAACAATCGCAAGTTGTAATGAACATAAACCAAGATCTTTGCATGATCTGCATTCAACATGTTTCTTTTGACGTTGTGGATGAAACTGTAGGTGCTCCAACACCTCTCTGCAGAAGAAGTGTTCACCACCTGTGAAAGCACCCATGTTGCCAAACGTTGGAGCTGTGAAGTGTCGCCGCCATAAACGTTCCACCACACAAGAGAACTCAAATTCCCTCGATCTCTTAATGCATGGTTGGTCCCAAAGGCACCTTGGCCAAACATGTACTGGCTCAATTGTTGTCGTATCTTGTCACACTCCTCCTCGTTCAGGACCAATTTTTCTAATGCTTTCATATAACCTGCAACAATTATAATTTATCATAAATAGAAATGAATTATGAATATAAACCATAAGTAGAAAATTGAAATGAACATAAACCATAAGTAGAAATTATTATAAAGAAATTGTTTGAAAAAATTTCTACCTGCTTGAACCTCTGGATCTTGGTGTGGTTTTTTCTTGGTCCCACCACCAGGTGTTGGTGTTGAAAGCCATGCTACATAATAGTATTTCGGTGTTATCACGTATTCTAAGGCATGTAGTGGAATATTTAGCATTTCCCACCGTTTTTCCACTTCTACAGAAATAAGGTTATACATGTCGACATCTTTAGGCTCAAAAATGTCTTTAATCAACCCTAGCATGCTATCCATTTGCTCATACACCTCCCCAATGATTGGCCGATCTGAATCTGAAAAATTGATCATATTATAAATTGGCTTGGTGAATTGCAAAACATACTGAACCTGTGTCCAAAACTAACTGTCAAGCACTGTGTTCTTGATTGCTAATGCACCTTCTTTATCACTTCTCAAATCATCCCATTCATCACTCATCACCATACCAGCCAAAGCTTGTATCACCTTCAATAGGCGCCTAAAAGTGAGGTAATAGCTAGCAAATCTAGTTGGTGCAATCTTAAGTATCTGCAACCTGGAGTAAGTGTTATAGAAGTAATTGACCCTTGTATGGCCAGTGATATATTTGATGACTTGCTTCCCTCTCTTGTACAACTGATTAATCCATCCACATTCTTTATGTTTGACAATATTATGCATCAAAAGGTTCAAGGTGTGCACCAAACACCCAGACCAAAAGATGTGTGGATGCATTCGCTCAATGATTTTATCTGCTCCCTCACAATTTGTTGCATTATTAGTGATTACTTGAATCACATTAAAAGGGCCAACTTCATCAATTGTTTTCAACAAGAGCTCTGAAATGTTTTGAGAAGTTTCACTTATTGAATATGAGTCATGTGTTGCGAGAAACACTGCACCGCTAACATAAACACCAATAACATTGATCAAATGTTGGTTTCTAACACTTGTCCAACCGTCCGATACAATGGATACCCCAACGTAAACCGTGAAAGACCGGCTTGAATTTTTTCCCAATCAAGTAACACAGTTATAGCTTTCTCATAGTTGGGGCTCTTGTATCCTTGGGGGTATTTTTCGTTGATTTCCCTCACCATGTCATGCCAATAGGGGGATCGAAGCACATTGAATGGGACACCACAAGCATAGAGAAACTGTGCCACTTTTGCATCCACCTCATCCCTACCTCTAGTATCAAAGAAATCCCCTATTGTTCTTCTAGATGTAGGGGTTGTAGAACCACGAGGAGATGTAGATGTGCCACCAAATCTAGATGAGACATCATCATATTGAAGCTTTTGTTTTTTACCATGATTTCTTTGTGCAACTTCCTCTATCTTTATGTATATTTGTCTTTGTTCTTTGGATATGTTAGGGAAAACATTAATCCCAAGGGACCCCTTATTTTCATTACTCTCCATTATACCACAAAGATGCCTCCTCACACGGGTATATGGACCGGCATAAGGTTTTCCTTCATGACAATCATTAGGACATAAAAATTTGGTGGTTCCACCACCTCTCCCCACATCAAGTTTTGTCACAAATTTTCACAAGGGTGTCAATGAAGCTTTCCCACCTTCATTGCTCTCTTCATCCTCTTCAAACCCTCCTTCATATTGAAACCCTCCCTCATCTTCATTCTCTTCTTCCCTTTGATGCCTCCTAGTCCTAGACAAGACCATGAGAACAAAAAATGGAATGATAAACCAAAAGAAAATCATTTTCCTCAAGCTTTAGATGAACAGCCTGCAATAAAATGAGGGAGAAGAAAGAATGGGAAAGAGTAGGAGAGGAGGAAAAAACCATAAACAAATTTAACCCAGGGAAATGAGAGAGTTGGGGTTTGGGCTTACCTCTTTAGCTCTTGAATCTTGCAAGTTGAAAGTTGAGATAGATGGTTTCCTTTGTTCTCTCCTCCAAGCTCCTCTTTGCTCTCTCCTTCAAGCTCCTCTTTTCTCCTCCAAGCTCCTCTTTTCTCCTCCAAGCTTTCCTTTGCTCTCTCCTCCAAGCTCAAGCAAACACAAATAGAAACAATGAGGAAATGAGAGGGGGGAAATATCTTTTATTCCCTCCTCACTTTCCCCTAACCCATCCCTAACCACACCCCACACTCTAACTCAACTCAAAAATATAAAAAGACAATACAACTAAAGAAAAGGGGATTTGGTCCTAATACAATTACCGACATGATTAATCCACAATGGGGATTAATCCTAATAATAAAATAACAATAATAATAAGAATGCTCTTCGTAGTTACATTATTTCAACAATTTGAAGGTTGAATTTGCAAGTCAACATTCATTTGAAAGTGTAAAGGTGGGAGGTGTCCCTCCAATCATGATCTTTGTTCCACCATTTTTGCTCTAGGACTTATTTGCTTGGATTGTTACTTGGCAGGTTAGAAGAAGCAATGGATTGAGATTTCAGGCTTAGAGCTTGTAACTTGAATTAGAGATTTTTTCCAATTATGAATTCTTTAACATGTTGGATGATAAACAATTTCTGGTACAGAATTAGATGGAGGATATTGGTTTGAGTTAAACTCCGCATAGCCCGAGAAAAGTAGATTCTCTGTAATATTCTAGATATAAAAAGTATGCAAAACATAAATAAATATCTAGAAATGGCAATGAACAACAATATAACCAGAACAACACCACGATAATACCAAAATGATAACAAAATAACACCAGAAATAACACTTGGATTACCGAGAGCAATGTTCACTTTCCTCTTCGAGGGGGAAACCTCCAGCAGAGCGGAGCTCTATTACAATAATATCCAAGACAAAAGTTCTCATACCCTTGACTCTTATTTATACTAAATATGTCTATCAAAAGAACCATCTAGAGAAAGATCCTTCTAGAAGTGGAAGCTTCTATTAGGTCTTCTTACATTGGAATTATTCTTCCTTATTTCTAGGCTTTATTAATATTGACCTTTATTACATGGAAATATATTATTCTACCTATGTGAGGGGTTAGGTCCCTAACATGTACCCCCCCTTAAAAACAACCTTGTCCTCAAGACTTGAGATGGGGAAATTGCTGCAGAATGGTAGTTGGTTCCCAAGTGGAATCTGCTGGAGTTGTATCTTTCCACTAGACTAATACTTCCTTGATGATTCATTGACGCATCTGATGCTCACGCTGGTCCAAAACTGCTTGTGGTTGTATCCAAATGGAGCCTTCTTCGTCCAACTCAGGAAGGTTGGTTTGAGTTTGACATTTAATTCCAATCACCTTCTTTAAGCAGGAAACATGAAAAATAGGATGGAGCTTAGAATGACTGGGCAAAGCTAACTGATAGGCCATCTGTCCCACACGCTTGAGAACGGTATAAGGACCATAAAATTTGGGCGCCAGTTTCTGACAATGGTTAGCCTTGATGGATGTTTGCTTGTAAGGTTGCAGTCAAAGAAACACCTAATCCCCTTCTGCAAATTGACGTTCAGAGCAACCTTGATCTGCTTGTTGATTCATGCGATTATGGGCCATGACCAAATTATGTTTGAGGGTACGGAGAATAGCCTCTTGAACTGTAAGCGTTTGGTCAACCACCTGGACCTTTGAGACACCTGGCAAATATGAGAGGATTGAAGGTGGATTTTGTCCATATATCGCTTCAAAAGGAGTCATGCGTGTAGTTGTATGGTACAAAGTGTTGTACCACCATTCAACTAGTGGTAACCATTGAGCCCACTGATTCTGCCTTTCCAATGCAAAACACCTCAAATATGTTTCCAAACATTTGTTGACAACTTCAGTTTGACCATCAGTCTGGGGATGATAAGTTGTGCTGAGATGCAATTGGGTGCCTTGTAGCTTGAATAGTTCTTGCCAAAAATTGCTGGTGAAAGTTGGGTCACGATCAGAAACAATAGAATGTGGTATGCCATGAAACTTGAAGAGTTGATCCATGAAAATTTGAGCCACAATAGATGCTGTAAATGGGTGTTGAAGAGCACATAAATGAGCATACTTGGAAAGACTACCAACTATCACCATGATGACTGATTTATTGCCCAATTTAGGTAAGCCTACAATAAAATCCATAGAGATATCCCGCCAAATAGCAGGTGGAATCGGAAGCAGTTGTAGTGTGCCAGGAGATTTGACAGTTTCGCCTTTGTTGCGTTGACACACATCACATTCAACCACAAAATTACGAACGTCATGTTTCATACCCTCCCAGAAGAAAGAACGTTTGACCCGGTCATAGCTTTTGGTAAACCTGGAGTGCCCAGTTGTGGGTGTAGCATGAAGCTCAAAAAGTACCATGGATTTAAGTTTTGACTGTTTACTTAAATACAAACAACCTTTGTATCGAAGCTCATCATTGAGTCAAGAGTACCCTGGGGAAACTGGAGAATTGGACTGCAATTGTTGTATTAGATGCAAACTTTTGGGATCGTGTAGCCCTTCCTGGCGAACAACTTGGAACCAATCTGGTACAATGAAAGAGAGAGAAAAAAGAGACCCTTCATCTTCATATTTTCTGGAAAGTGCATCAACAACCACATTGTCTTTTCTTTTTTTGTAAATGATCTCATAATCATATCCAAAGAGCTTAGTCACCCATTTTTGTTGCTAGGGGGAGGGAAGGAGTTATTCCAGAAAATACTTGAGGCTTTGATGATCTGTCTTAATTTGAAAGTGTTTCCCCAATAGATAAGGTCGCCAAAGATCCACGACATGCATAATAGCCAACATTTCCTTTTCATAGATTCATTTGCCCAAATTTCTCTTGGACAGTTGTTTGCTAGTAAAAGCCAAAGGCCGACTCTCTTGCATCAGGACAATGCCAATTCCTTTCTCGAAAGCATCACATTCCAGGCCAAAGGTCTTTGTGAAATTAGGAAGGGCCAGGACTAGAGTGGTGTACATGGCCATCTTCAAGGTTTGAAAAGCTTGAGCAGTTGTTGGAGTCCAAGGGAAAGAATTCTTTTTAAGGAGTGCACTGAGAGGTGTCGCAATCTTTCCATAATTCTTAACAAAATTGCGATAATAACCTGTTAAACCCAAAAATCCCCACAAGATTTTGAGAGTCTTTGGGTGAGGCCAATCTTGCATAGCTTCAATCTTTTTAAGATCCACCCTGATGCCATCATTGCCAAGAAGATGACCCAAGTACTCTACTTCCGAGGTGCCAAAATCATATTTAGATTGTTTGAGGAAACATTGGTTTTGAGAGAGTAGATGGATAACTCGATCCACATGAGCAAGATAGTTTGTCCAGGTTTTGCTGTAGATGAGGATATCATTAAAGAAAACTAACACAAAATGACGGAGAAAAGGACAGAAGACATGATTCATGAGGATTTGGAAAGTGGAGGGAACATTACACAAGCCAAAGGGCATGACCAAAATCTCATAGTGGCCCTCATAATTTCTAAAGGAAGTCTTAAGAATGTATGCCTCTTTCATATGGATCTGGTGGTAGCCCAAATGAAGATCAAATTTAGTAAAGAACTGGACGCCACTCAATTCATCCAAGAGGTTATCAATGATAGGAATGAGAAATTTGTCTTTAATGGTGAGTTTGTTGAGAGCGAGAAAGTTAGGACACATGCACCAAGAACCTTCTTTCTTTAGGACCATGACCACAGGAGAAGAGTAGGAGCTCGTACTAGGGCAGATAAGACTTGCGTTGAGCAATTCTTGAACCATTTTCTCAATTTCATTTTTTTGGGAAAATGGGTGACGATAGGGACAAATATTGGGAGGAAGGCTTCCTGGGACAAGGGGAATGGAATGATCATGAACACCACGGGAAGGAGGGAGTCCCTGGGGAGTGGAAAAAAACACTTGATGTTTAGAGAGGATGGATTGGAGGCCCTGCGACACAGAGGGTGTCTTGGTGGCTTGTATGGCATGGAGTTGGGCAATAATGTCAGAATGACCTTTTTTGAGTAGTTTTTCCATGCGATGGGAACTAATGATCTCCGAGGAACCGGCGGTAATGCATTGGAACTTATATTTTTGGCCCTCTTGGTCGAATTGCATGGTTATTTCCTTAAAATCCATGAGAATGGGACCCAAAGTCCTTAGCCATTCTACACCCAACACAATGTCACAAACGTCCATGTTGATAGCAAACATATGAGATTTCAGATGGTATTCACCAATTTGGAGACACACATTTTCACAACACCCTCCACATTTCATGGACCCACCATTGACAATCATGATTTGAAAATTATTGACTACACGGATATAGCAATTAGTTTCTTAGGCAATGCGGCAATGAATAAAGTTATGGGTGCTTCCACTATCAACAAGAATGATGACCTTCCTATGATTGATGTAACCAATTGGTTTGAGGGTTTGAGGAGCAAAGAAGCCAATGAGAGCATTTAGGGAAATGACTGGTTCTACTTCAGGAGGGTCTGAGGGAGGGGTTATGTCAGTGGGTTCAGGTGACACAGACACAAGGGGAGCCTCAACATCCTCTTCTGAAACATCCTCCGAGATGGCCATAAAAAGCTTTTGTTCCTTACACTTGTGTTCCGAAAAATATTTGTCATCACAATTATAACAAAGGCCTTTGAGTTGGCGTTCAACCATTTTGGCCCTGGTCAATTTCTGGATCTTTAGTGGAGTAGAAGGAGGAGTGGGAGTTACTGGTTTAGTGTGAGGAATAAAGGATGGTTTGCGGTTTTGAGAAGAGACAACCTGTTGTGCTTCCTTATCTCTTTTAATAACATGCACCCAACTCTGAGGCCAGGCCATGAGGACATGAGCATGAATCTCATCCTTGAGGCCACTCATAAAACATTCTCCGAAAAAAACATCAGACGTGCCCTCTGTACAAAAATCCAGTCACTCAAAAGAAGCTATAAAGTCTTCCACTGTGCCAGATTGTTTCAACTTTGTCAGACGGCCTAAATGGTTGGTGTCAGTGTCAAAGTGTTCATAAAGCTCTACCACAAAGTGTGTCCAAACCACATACCCTTCGTATACATTTTTTCTCCATTGCCACCATTGCCAACGTTCTTGATCTAGATGGACAACACCATATCGGAGTTTGGCCAACTCATCTGTAATGCCATTCAAAGATAAATAATGTTCCATTTGAGTTACCCAACCAGTGGGATCCGATCCATCAAATTTGGTCACATCCACATGCGGAAGGCGTAGGTCACGTTGAAAGTGATGGGGCTGAAAATTCTAGGAATGAGAGGAAGTTTCACCTTCTGTATGCAAAGGTGGGTCAGATAAGGGAAGATTTGCAGGGATATGCAGCTTGGTGCAGATCGTTGTAGCGAAAGATTCAATATGGGTAGTAATGTCTTGTTTGAGCTCTTGTTTGACTTCCTCGATTGAGGCAACGACTGAAGCAATGATGGAGGAATGCATTTTTTGATTGATGGAGAGAATATTGGCAGTGAGTTGTCGCACTTCTTGTTGGGTTTCTGTGAAATTAGAGTGAAAGGTATTGAAGCGAGCTTCCAAGTCTTGTCTATGGGTATGGGCCATGATGACGAGGGAACATGAAAAGGGGTGGGTGGGACCACACAAAAAATGGGTTATGGGTGAAGTGTATCACAACGATCAGGGTGACGAGTTGAATCCAATGGGGTAAATCCCAAATAAGGGTGTTGGAAGGGGGTTGGGACCACAAAAAAATGCTAAAAAATGATAGGTATGATTGCGATAAGGGCGAAGAGAGAAATCCAACGGAATATGTATCAAATAATGGTGCCAACAGGATCCAGACTCTTTGTGGAGTTATACTCGGATCTAAAGAATACTGCAGTGATGAAATGTCCAAATGCTTAACAAGAAGAAATGTGTAGTAATTTCACAACTCGATTGTAGGAGACACAATTGTGCCGCAATAGATCTTGTTTGTTCTGTTTCTGTTTCCGTTCCAAGGGTTAGGTATTCAAGGGTTCTACAGACAAGGGTTTTCCATGTGCTATAGCTCTCTGATATACGTGCGGGGTCCAACAATAGTACTTGACCCAATATCTTAGGGCACCAACTAAGGAGGCTGGATCGTACCCTTAGCCGTACTACCCGACTACTCAGGTTCTAGAGAGTATATTCCTGAGTGTTTTTCTCGGTGGCACTATAGCAGTCAGGCGACCGATCGATTCATCTACGGAAGGCTTTCAGGAGATCTAGGCCGATTTGTATACAGGTGTTTTCTATTGTGCTACCACTCGAAGGGGTACCAACATGGGTTACAAGGGTGGCCAACAAATGTGCGCTTAAGTACCACTTGTATTTCTTGTGTGTATGAATCCCCGACCGCAAATTTATGCGCGTAACGATAGATCTTTGTAGCTTAAAAACGTCGGAATACCTCTCTACCCTGAAAAAATTTAACCCACAATTTTCTACCAAGGAAGATGCTTTGATACCTTTTGTAATATTCCAGATATAAAAAATATTCAGAACATAAATAAATAGCTAGAAACAATGTTGCCAGAGCGTGAAGCAAAGTGGGAGCATTTTTAGGAAGCGAAGCGTCAGAAGTGTCATTTTCAAAAAATCCTCGGAAGCGAAGTGTCCCGAAAGCGTCTATTATATATATATATATATATATAAACTTTTATATATATTGCTTTTATATTTAAAAAAACATGCAGAAAGACAAATTAGCTGCAGAATGTATGAAAACATGCATATTT
>ML781061.1:109000-160089 GCA_009831015.1 Picea engelmannii
TATAAATCATTTTCAAATCACCCATTCAAACCTTGGATTTATTGGACTGAGAAAGTTAAATTAGCTTGTTCCCACAGTTTAGATATGTGCTCTGGGATATCTCTCATGTTCATATTTTGGCTGAAAAATGTTGTTGAATTGTGTTATATTTAGCTATGGTCAGATAAATGACCTTACTTCAAACCTCAAAGCTTGTCTTCACTGCGGTGCTCTATAATTCTTCAATGCTCGCTAACCAATAGAATGATGGAGTTTTGTTATCTCATATGCAGGCCATGTTTTAGGTTGCATCCCCTGCGAAGTATTTGGGTTCCACCATCTTTCAAACTTACATGAAAAACACATACAAAAGGGTAATTTTCGGTGGCATGCTATCAAATAGAAATACAGAGAACGAACTTCCTTCCTTTTTCATATCAATTTTTTTCCAAAGATTGAAATTAAAAGTTCAAATTGCAGTAAGGAAGGCATGATTAAAAGGTCTTGTTGAATTAGTTTTGGGAATTAACTGCATCCGTGGTTTTTTTATTCCAACAGGAGGCACCTTCACCCATCATCAGAGAGAAGTAAGAGTTGTCACCCTTCTTCCCTGATCATGGATGACACCCAGACCGCCCTCATGAGGGTGAGGGTGATCATGGGCAGGGGGTTGGGATGAAGTTGTGCAAACTCCTACTCTTCCAGAATGACAGTAAAGGTGTCATCTTCAACTTCTGAATCGAAAATCATGGATACGATTAATACTCAACCAATTCAACAATTTGAAGCATTGTGAAAGCCTACATAAGATTAAGAATTCTGTTTCTCTGCTTTACAAGTTCAAATACAAAACAAAAGGGCAAAATACAAAAAATCAGTAAATTCAAACCAGATGCATATGGGCCAACAGTACCGCAGTCTGCACCATGTCATCCTCAATTGGAATCTGAGTGTTTAACAGGATTTCAGTTTCCATCCTCAATGAGAGCAGAGGCAGCATTAGCCCGTGAAAATTATTGGCAGGAAACATATTGCAAAAGCAGAAAAAAGAGAAAATGGTGAAAGGATTTTTAGGCCCGAAGAGATCAGGCATTACATTGAAATCTGTTTATCAACAGAAATTCCTTTTCTGTCAAAATCACCAAAAACTTGCACCTGATCCCAACCGCTGCTTGTTTGAGGAAATTGACCATGTAGAAAGACAACTGATGCTGCGACTCAAAGAAGAGGGGCGTCCCACCGCCACCTCTTCGCCGAGGTTAGAGTTGCTCTGAGTAGAGCACGGCGCTCTGTGCGGCTCGAACCTCCGACGCATTGCATCGGCGACGTTTACAGCCGGATTGGCATTGAATTGGGAGCAGAATCGCATGTGGGCATTGAGGGCGTCCTCCATTCCGATGCCACTCTGGACTCTGCAGAGCTCGTCTTTCACAGCCTCCGCACACAGCCCACACACCCATTTCCCATAGAACCGATCGCGGACACGCGCAATGTAGGCAGGAGTACACTCCTCCTTCAGCCCACAGCACTCACATTTCGCTAACTCCACCTCCATGGAACCGTTTCCTTGGCTTCCCATTTCAACTCGAACGCACAATTCCAAATTCCTCAAACCAGAAGCGCTTTTAATTATCTGGTTCAATTCTCTGTTTCTAATATTGGTCGTGATTTCGATATCATGCCTCGCAGAACCTCTCTACTTGTAATTGTTATCTCTACAATGTTGAAAGTTATTTAACATATCACTGAGTTGGAACACTCCCCCTCTTCAATTCTCCAGGAGCTTTTCCTTCCTTTCATCTTTCCTTCTCCGCCATAAGAGTCCTGATCGCTTCTTCAGGAATGAAATGAATATTGCGGCGAGAGGAAAGAACAGTGTAACCAGGATTGCTCATTTATCAGACATGAAAGCTTTGTGAAAGATATAATTGTTTTTTACATCTTCATGTTCATTATAATGAACCGATCAGGCAAAATGTCAGACTAGCCAAAATAGCCAATAGTATGACTATCCAGGAAATAGCTTCCTTACATTTCTCCATGAATATATGCTTCTTAGAGAAAGCAACCAAAACCATAATATAAGTCAAAAAGTTCACATACTCATACTAATATCCAGTTCATATGAAAAAGAGTCCAAAAATAATAGAAGGCCTGTTCAAATATCGACAATTGGGAGGTGTCAGAAAAGGTTGAGATGTGATAATGGCCCTGCAGCTCCATTTTCCCACATGAAATATGATATTCTGCCTTCCGGTTCATAGATAGCTTGTTTAGATAATTGATCCGCCTCCTTGTTAAATTCCCTGAAGATATGATGAAAGATAATTTCTTGAAAATATTTAACTAATTCCTTTGTTCTGAGCTTCCATCCTTCAATGGCTGTAGCCTGGAGTCTTCCTCTATTGTTTAGCCATTCAATGATTACCTTTGAGTTCCCCAATACTTGTAATTTCCGAAGAGACAAATGAGTAGCAAGTGTGAGAGTAGCCCAAACTCCCAAAAGTTCTGCCTTAGTATTGGTTCCATCCTTGCAGTTGATAAACCATCTATATACATTAGAATTTGGTGTTTTGATAACACCACCAGCTCCACACTGCTTCCCACCTGAAAGTGCAGCCCCATCAAAACATGCAATAGAGGTACCAACTTGTTGAGTGATCGAGCAAGTTCTTAATGGGATATATTTTTCAGATGATGGATGCCTGTTGAGAGATCCGAGAGTCTTGTAGACTACAGAAAGTACTGAAGGAGATGCATTCTCAAAAATAACTTTATTTCTCTCTAACCAAATATACCAGCAAGTAAGGGCAGCAATAGTTGGAGAAACAGATTTGTCCTTTGTCCAAGAAAAAAAACACTCAGATAGTGAAGTCCCTTCCCAATTTTTTTTTAGCTTCAGGTTTGATTTTAATCTTCCCCAGACTAACTTGGTGAAGGTGCACTGACTGAAAAGATGGCTAATATCTTCGATACTTTGTTTGCATAAAAGGCATAGGCTTGGGCCCTCCCAACCTTTTTTTTGAAGAATATCACAGGATAAAATTTTGTTTTCAGCTACCATCCAAATGAATAACTTGATCTTAAGTTGTAAGTCTCATTTCCAAATATTTAACCTCCAACCACCACAAGTCGGGTACCTCTGAGTAGATATAAGAGTTATATAAATATTTTTAATCGATAAGGCCCCTGATTGATCGCCCCCGGTTCATATCAATGTATCTGTTGTATCATGGATTGTGACTCCAGCACCTATAAGCGCTCTACGAAAACAGTCCCATTCATTTGCCAGGTTACCTGTAAGACCCAACTCCTCGCTGTGGATCCAGTTTTCAGAATATGTAAAGTGGTCCTGGGATCCTTTTGCTTGTGCAAGGACTGTGATTTTTTTCTGTCTTAAAAGTGTGATAAGAGCAGTTGAGAGCATGGAACTGTCTCCCAGTCCTAAAATTCTGTCTCTACCAATGGAAATAAGGTGGCCTGAACCTTGTATCCAGCTAAGCCAATGAGTAATCACATGGACCGACTTTATAAGACTATTCCAAATCCTTGACGCAGATGTCTCTTTGTAGAAGGCCAGTCTAAACCAATTGGTAAATGTTGTACTGGGTAGATATTTATCCTTTATTACATTGTGCCAAATGCCATCTCGAGTTAGAACATGCCAGAGAGTGTTTATAGTCAAGGCAGTGTTGAAATGAAATAAGTTGCAAAAACCCCAACCACCACACTTCTTTGGTCTGGAAAGTAAATCCCACCTGCAAAGATGATAATGTTGAGTTTCGTTTTGATCACTCCAGAGGAAGTTGAACATAAATTTTCGAATCTTGTTTAATACAGAACGAGGAATGGTCTCCATAGACATCCAATATACCGACTGACTCTCCAAAACTAGCTTTAATAAAATGTATCTTCCACCCAAGGATAACCACCTATTGCACCATAATCCAATCTTTTTTTCCATTTTGGCCACTAGCCAATTCTAGTCATCAACCCTATACACCCCAGTCTTTAGAAAATATCCAAGATATTTGAAACCGATTAAAAGATCAGTAAAGGTATAAGGGAGAAAGGACTTGTAAGGTATGCGGTCGACATCAGTTAAACCCTCAAAATGAACTGTTGTTTTAGAATCATTAACCTGAAGTCCCGATGGTCTACATAATAACTTAATGATTTAGTCAATTTCCAGCCATTCTTATAATGTAGCCTTGGTCATAATTAGAACATCGTCCAAAAATAATAAGTGGAGATTTTTTATCATTCTAGACACCTTTATACCTGTTAAATTGCCTTCCCCTTTGCTTTCTTTTAATAAAAGACTGAGGCCTTCCATTACCATGATAAATAATAATGGAGATAATGGACAACCTTGGCGTAGTGCTCTGCCACTTCTGAATAAATCTGTAGCCTCTCCATTAAGTAACACCGCATAAGAAGAGGAATTTACACAACTTGCAATCCACTTGGTCATCTGGAGACCGAAACCCACTTGTAATATAATCATCCTTAAAAAATCCCAATCGATACAGTCATATGCTTTCCGCAGATCCAATTTCAAAACAAGTGACTTTAATTTCTTTCTTTTTATGCTATGAAGACTCTGTTGTTCCTATAGCATCTTGAATCTGCCTACCTTTCAAAAATCCCAACTGCTCTGCTAAAAGTGATCTAGACAGGATCAGTTTTATTCGATTCGCGATGATTTTGGAGATTAATTTATAGCATAGGTTACGAAGCGAACTAGGGCGGAAATCTTCAAAAGTAACTGGTTTGTTTGCTTTTGGTATAAGGGTTAAGTAAGTCGAATTTAGGCTCCCAGCAATAGACCCTATCAATCTCGACTCCTCAACCATCTCAAGGAGATCCTCCCCTACTAAATCAAAAAAGTGTGTGGAAAATTCGACAGTCTAGCCATCAGGTCCTGGACTTTTATCTTTTTTTAAAAGAGATAATAAGAACTTTAATTCCTCCATAGTAACTGGTCTATAAAGTGAGCTAGTCTCTTCATCATTTACCAGCCGGGGAAATAGACTAGTGACCTTGACTTGTTCAGTAGTGAAGGGATAATCGACGCCTTGATTTTTTTTTTTGAAATAATGAACAACTTCCTCCTTTATATCTCCTTGACCTGTGTGAATATACCCATTTTCATCAGTGATCTCCTATACATGTTTTCGAATCTGACTGTGGTTGGCATAATTGTGAAAGAACTTGGTGTTTTGATCACCACTTTGAATCCAGATCGCCCTGCTGCGTAGTCTCCACTGTTCTTCAATTCCTTGTAATCATTTATTCCTTTCTTGTTCCATATTATGGAGATGTTTTTCCGCTTCTAGATTTGTTACATCCCCCACCAGTTTCATAATTGTATCCTTTATTTCAGTCTCTAAAGTCTCCAGATGTAACTTGTTCCTGCCAATTCTTTCCTTAATCCATAATTTAGTGTGTGTCTTCAAAACCTTTAATTTCCAGACGATTTTGCGCTGACTACCTTCTTCGGATAAGAAAATAGGATCCTTCCAGATCTTGTGTACTAGAGCCATGTATTCCTTTTCGTGCAACCAAAGAGAGTTTAATTTGAAAGGATAGGCTTTGTAATATGGAGGAATCTCCAGCTGAACTAAAACAAGGGCGTGATCAGATATAAACAGGTACTCCATCCAGGATCTATAGAGGCCAATGCTAGATAATAAATCTTCAGATACAAAACATCTTTCCAATCGCTTGGAAATAGCATCAATTCCAGTTCGACCATTCCTCCAGGTAGGGACAAGTTTTGTTGGTTGGATATCTATCAAATATTTGGAAAGGAATAAATCTTTGAAAAACCCATCCAAAGATCCAGAATGAGAGGAACCTCCCCAAACCTCATCTGAAGAGATGGTAATGTTCATATCGCCATCAATGATCAGATTTTTATAAGACAGTAGACCACTGTCTACCACCAAATTCCAAAAGTGTTTCCGATCCGTGCACGAGCCATAAATATTGAGCAAGGTGATCTCTCTCTTGTTAATAATACACCTTCTTGTCAACGGAATACCACCAACAGAAAGGTGAGGAACCAAATCATAAATGTTTGGGTCCTAGGTGACTAATAAACCTCCAGAAGTACCAACCGAGTTTACAACACAAGATACCCAGGAAGGTCGGAGATAATGCATGAAATCTCTAGCTTTTTTCTCATGAACTAAGGTTTCCTGTAAAATTACAATGTTCGAGCAAGTTCGATCCAAAAGACGTCTAACAAAGGTGGCTTTGAGGGTTCTCTCGATCCCTCTAAGATTTAAAGAGAGTAATAACATTACTTAGCACTTGCCAGGGCTTTCTTTGCTCTAAGAGCCCCACTGTCAGTGGAGGAGGGTGCAGAGTCGACAGACTGTGAATTTAGTCCCGCCAATTTTTTCGGGAGCTTCGAGTCTTTATAGGTGAATGTTTGATGCCCAGGCCCCTAGACCAGGCAAATTCTTTCCCAGTCCCTTCAGTGTGTGTATGAGAAGTATTGCCCCCCCCACCACTAGATGAATCATAAACAGTCTTTCCCAAGTAAACGAGCAATTTAACAGTGGCGTTAGTGTCACGGATAAAGGGAATCAGGGAATCTAGCACAACACTGAGAGTGGAGTCATCCTCCTCCGATTCTCTATAACCAGGGGCAATAACAATTCTATCCGACAGTGACAAGGACAAAGGGGAGGAGACATTCACTAGACCCGGGTCAGCACATTTGTCAGGCAACCTAGATTGAGGACTCACAGGAGAAGAGTGAGTAGGAAACTCAGTTAGTGGTATAGGCTCTACCCCCGAAGACCCCACCAGTGTACAAACATTTATCGCCTATCAAGCAGTTTCCACTATGACAGGGCTAGTTGGTACCCTGTCAACCTTGGTAGGCCCTTCAACTTTGGTAGTGGACAATTTAAGCCAACGGGAAGCATCCAAAGCATCCTTTTCCCACAAAGACAAAGTAAAGTATAAAGCGGGTCAGAGAATTTTTAACTTACCAGTGAGAGTATCCGGAGGCTCCGTCTGACACCAAGGCTCCGAACTATAATGTAGAGACCCGTGCCCATAGGAGTCCACTTCTGGAAAGTAGTCAGGAGGATCCCTGTGGATAGAAGTGTCCTCCGACACCTCTTCTTCCACGAAGCCTTTACAATCCCTTTAGAGATGACCCATGCTACGACAGAGGTTGCACCAGAACGGTGTACCAAGTAAATCTAACCTCTGTAAAAACCGATGGCCACGCCATTCAATATCTAAAACCTCTGGTAGTCCACAGTGGATGTCAATTTCCACCAGAATTCTGCCAATATTCCTGGTAGTTGCAAAAAGAGTTTGACTGTCCAATGTGATAAACTTACCCAAGGATTTTCCAATAGCCCGAAGGGCTCCCTCATTCCAGAGATGAATGGGTAAACCAGGTAAAAGAACCCACAAATGAAAAAACTGGAAATGTTCAGTCGTCGGGTCAAATGCAACCCTCCAACGCTTCAACATCAAATTGCTTCCTCCAAAAACCCACCTAGAATCTAGTAGAAGGGTTGAATCCTCCGGAGTTTTACAAATAAAACCGAACCAGCCTTTCGTGAGATACAAAATTTCTGGTGCATATCCGAGTAAAGGTGTCCAGTGTTTGTCAACCCAAATCGAGACGGGTTCCTTACTCAAATAGTGATATGAGATTCTTCCTATCAAGCCACACAGAGCCATCCTACAGGTCTCCTCGAGACCTGCGTCGAAACCCAGAACCATTCGCTTAACTTTCCTGTTTTCTTTCCACAGTTTTAGTCGAACATCCGCAGGGTTTGGAAGCTTTCTCGTCTTTCTCAGTAAACTAGGAGAAACCACACCCTTACTGCCAAAGTGAGAACCATTCACATACTTTGTCACCTCCACCAACCGCGCAAAACTAGTAACTGCAGGAAGGGAAGCAGCGTGAAGAGGCGTAGTGACCAGACTCTGGTTAATGGTGTGGGCATGTAAAGTGGTCAAATCACATGTAGGAGGAAGTAATGTAGGTGGAACCCCTCCCAAGGAATTGACATTTGTGAAAAGACCCTCCTTCTGCCAGAAGGCCTCATTATCAACACTCATAAGTGCAGTGACATTGCCTTCTAAGTCAGCTAGTCGTTGAGTCGACATGAGCTCTCCACCTGTACTCCACCAGACTTCATCAAGCCAATAAACAACAACCCGAACCAGTTACCCAGAAAAGTAAGTGGAGACTTAAATAACATACAACATAACTTGGTTGTGCAAGATTATGTACTTCATATTATTTTCTTTTTAACATGGCATACAACATAACCTGGTTGTGTAAGATTATGTACTTCATATTATTTTCCTTTAACATGGCATACAACATAATCTGGTTGTCCTAGTTTATTCGCTTCATATTTGAATTGGGTTTGCCTCCATATTTACAAAGCATGAGTTACAAAAACCGAAAAAAGATGTATACCCATGTGAAAGATGTCCTGATGGAGAAGTAAGTTCATTTCTTCCTTATGTAGCAATTGAATCTATTTATCAAGATATAGACCCAAAAAAATGATGAAAGGTCTTTTCAATGCTTGACCCAATGTCAAAGAGTTTTTTCCTATCTTATCATATACCTTCCAATGGGTACATGTAGCAGTTGAATCTATTGCTCAAGATATAGACCCAAAAAAATGATGAAAGGTCTTTTCAGTGCTTGACCCAATGTAAAAGAGTTTCTTCCTATCTTATCATATACCTTCCAATGAGTACATGCAACCCAGAACTGGGAATGCAAGATAGAGGATGAGGGAGAGAGTGTAAATTTAGACTGCTTATTCTTGAACGTTGGGGTTCATAACCAAAACATTTGATTTTATCTTTTTTTCTAAATCATTTGAAAGTTGAATTTGCAAGTCAACATTCATTTGAAAGTGTAAAGGTAGGAGGTATCCCTCCAATCATGATCTTTGTTCCACCATTTTTGCTCTAGGACTTACTTGCTTGGACTGCTACTTGGCAGGTCAGAAGAAGCAATGGATTGAGCTTTCAGGCTTAGAGCTTGTAACTTGAATCATAGATTTTTTCCAATTCTGAATTCTTTAACATGTTGGATGATAAACAATTTATGCTACAGAATTACATGGAGGATTTTGGTCTGAGTTAAACTCCCCATAGCCTGAGAAAAGTAGACTTTCCCCCTTCAAAGCCCAAGGGTGAATACATATTTACTTGGAAGCAATGTACCACCAAGTTTCCAAGACGGGGGAGCGGGGAGACGCACATGGGGGACGTGTGGGAGCACCCCCAAATTTTAGGGAAATTCAAGGGGACAGGGATGTCGAGATCCCTATAGCATAGGGGTCCCCATCTCTAAAATTATATAAAAAATAATAATAATGATAAAAACCCAACAATAACAATTCATCCCATGCAAATTCATCATTGTGAAATCCAATGGAAACACTATAATCCTGCCAATCCTAAAATCCTGAAAACTGTCAAGTCTGCTGAATTCTGAATGGGATATGAAATTCTTCTTTCTCCATATGAAGTCCGATGTGGTTAGAACCACACTGAAAGATTTAATGGTAATGCTAAAAATTTAAGTAAAAGGAGGTGACATTCTCCTTTATCTTCAGGTGACATTCCCATTTATCTTCCAAGGAGGTGGCATTCTCCTTTATCTTCCTTTTCTATCATTTTACTTGAAGAATTTAATATTACCATTAATTACCAAGGTCACAATGTCCTCAAAACTCTATCCCTTATCATTGTTCTTCCTTAAAGGGTCAAAACTCTATCCCCTATCTTTGTTCTTCCTTAAAGGGTTGTTAGACAAAAAAATCAGGGGGAAGGGTGCTCAGGCATCCTTTTTTGGGAGGGGGCACCTAGATGCCCTCCTTTTTGAGGTGGGATGCCCAAACACTTCCTTTTGGGGAAACGCATCCCCCACACTGGGAAACGTTTCCCATGCATTCTCCAAGTTTCCCTAAAAGAGGGATGTGGGGAAATGTTTCCCCAAGCGCCTCCTACCCCCGCAGCATGAGAAACGTGGAGGGTGTGCCCCCACCTGGGGAACACGTTCCCATGGAACACTGCTTGGAAGAGTAAGCTAGGATGGTTGGGATTGTTGAGAACATGAGAGACAAACTTGATTTTCTCTTTGAATGCTGTCGAAGTCGTTGAAATTTCATGAAAGAGAATTCTAATTGAATTTAGGACAGTTGTTAAATTATGGGAATGAGGGTAGGTTCTCAAATCTCTAAGAAGAGGTTGTTGTTATCTAATGCAGCTGCTAAGTCATAGGAATGAGCTTCGGTTCAAGATGCTCAATCTTAAAAGAGGTTGATGTTATCTAGTAGCATCTGCTCTATGAGCAAAGGTACTTGCAAGAAAGTAGGGGTGGTTAGCATTTGAGTAAAAGCCATGTATTCAAAGTGCTCGGATTCATCAGCAGGTAACATGTCCTGTGGCTCGTGTCAGTTAACATCATTATATATGGACTGTTGATTAATCTTATCGGTTACGAATTTGGTTATGTGCCTACGTCATGACATGTACTCCATCGTTTTTTTACCTCTTGTGAACAAAGTAGTATGTTTGTCTTCTTCTTCTATTGTCAGAAAAAATACCATAACAGATTCTCGCTGGTGTTCAATCTTAGTATGTTTGTCTTCTTCCTCTATTGTCAGGGAAAATGACATAATAGATTCTCGTTGATGCTCAACCTTATGAAGTAAAAGCTTAGTAATGTTTTTCCACACTGAGTGGCAATTTAGAAAAACAGTTTTTTGCTTTCCAATACTTATCTGTCTTCCTAATTATCTTCGGCAATTTACACCAATCTTAGTATGTCTGCCTTCTTCAGGAAAAATACCATAACAGATTACTTATCTGACTTCCTAATTATCTTTGGCAATTTACACCAATCTTAGTATGTTTGTCTTCTTCAGGAAAAATACCATAACAGATTTTCGCTGGTGTTCAATCTTGTGAAGTAAAAGCTTAGTAATGTTTTTCCACACYGAGTGGCAGTTTAGAAAAACAGTTTTTTGCTTTCCAATACTTATCTGACTTCCTAATTATCTTTGGCAATTTAGAAAAACAGTTGGCTGCTTTCCAATAGTTATCTGACTTCCCAAGTATCTGTAGAACAAATGTTCACGTTCAGAAAAAATAATTCCTGTGTCTGCTACCTTTAAGTAATAATAAAATGTATACATCTCGATTAGAACTATTCTTTGGACAATTAAGCACCTAAGCTGATCTTGAATAATAGAGCTTCTGACAATGCTGTTTTTTTAATTTAGAAAGGATGGTGGGGAAGAACTTGATAGGAGCATGAAGATGAGAGTCAATCCGTGGTTATCAATGGGTGGAGATTCCCAGCCATGGTGCGAACAAGGGTGCTCAATAAATATGGAGTTACATTTCACCAGCTCAAAATCAAGAAAAATATGACATCAAAATTTAAAGAAAATAATCCTGATCACAATTAATCCATGATTATAACTAAGCTTGAATTAAGGAGGCCATTCTTGCTTGGCATTCAAAAGTTGTATGTTGATGGAATCTAAAAACTGAAACTATATTTGATCTTTAAATTTGATCTAATATCCATTAGTACATCCGAATTCCACACCACTTCAGCCAAAACGAAATCTGGTCTTCAGGGATCAGATGCAAGGGCACCCACACAGAATTTTTTGTGTACTTACTGATTTGTAGGCCTCTTTTTCAGGCTCTATAGACCACTTGTCACCTTAAATTAGAAAATTCTATTCCTACACACCAAAACACTGCCCTCAACATTTGAGAGCATGAAATAGTTTCATAGCATATAACTTCTAAATTTGATTACATTGACATGGCAGTAGTGCCCTCAACATTTGAGAACATGAAATAGTTTCATAGCATAAAACTTCTAAAATTGATCACACTGACATGTCAGTAATCCCAAATAGGGAGACTGTGAATGCGGAATAAGCATGGAGTTCTTTTAGCACTGGGCTTCCCCAATTCAAAATTAGAAGAAAAAAATCCCAAATTATTATAATTCTGGATCTACATTCCAAACACTGTTATCTTCCCAATCCCTTCCTTTATATATAAATCATCCATTCAAACCTTGGATTTATTGGACTGAGAAAGTTAAATTAGCTTGTTCCCACAGTTTAGATATGTGCTCTGTGATATCTCTCATGTTCAGATTTTGGCTGAAAAATGTTGTTGAATTGTGTTATATTTAGCTATGGTCAGATAAATGACCTTACTTCAAACCTCAAAGCTTGTCTTTACTGCGGTGCTCTATAATTCTCCAATGCTCGCTAACCAATAGAATGATGGAGTTTTGTTATCTCATATGCAGGCCATGTTTTAGGTTGCATCCCCTGCGAAGTATTTGGGTTCCACCATTTTTCAAACTTACATGAAAAACACATACAAAAGGGTAATTTTCGGTGGCATGCTATCAAATAGAAATACATAGAACTTCCTTCCTTCCTTTTTCATATCAATTTTTTTCCAAAGATTGAAATTAAAAGTTCAAATTGCAGTCAGGAAAGCATGATTAAAAGGTCTTGTTGAATTAGTTTTGGGAATTAACTGCATCCCCTGCGAAGTATTTGGGTTCCACATCTTTCAAACTTACATGAAAAACACATACAAAAGGGTAATTTTCGGTGGCATGCTATCAAATAGAAATACAGAGAACTTCCTTCCTTCCTTTTTCATATCAATTTTTTTTCCAAAGATTGAAATTAAAAGTTCAAATTGCAGTCAGGAAAGCATGATTAAAAGGTCTTGTTGAATTAGTTTTGGGAATTAACTGCATCCCCTGCGAAGTATTTGGGTTCCACCATCTTTCAAACTTACATGAAAAACACATACAAAAGGATAATTTTCGGTGGCATGCTATCCAATAGAAATACAGAGAACTTCCTTCCTTCCATCCTTTTTCATATCAATTTTTTTCCAAAGATTGAAATTAAAAGTTCAAATTGCAGTAAGGAAAGCATGATTAAAAGGTCTTGTTGAATTAGTTTTGGGAATTAACTGCATCCATGGTTTTTTATTCCAACAGGAGGCACCTTCACCCATCATCAGAGAAAAGTAAGAGTTGTCACCCTTCTTCCCTGATCATGGATGACACCCAGCCCGCCCTCATGAGGGTGAGGGTGATCATGGGCAGGGGGTTGGGATGAAGTTGTGCAAACTCTTACTCTTCCAGAATGACAGTAAAGGTGTCATCTTCAACTTCTGAATAAAAAATCATGGATACGATCAATACTCAACCAATTCAACAATTTGAAGCATTGTGAAAGCCTACATAAGATTAAGAAGTCTGTTTCTCTGCTGTACAAGTCCAAATACAAAACAAAAGGGCAAAATACAAAAAATCAGTAAATTCAAACCAGATGCATATGGGCCAACAGTATCGCAGTCTGCACCATGCCATCCTCAATTGGAATCTGAGTGTTTAACAGGATTTCAGTTTCCATCCTCAATTGAGAGCAGAGGCAGCATTAGCCCATGAAAATTATTGGCAGAAAACATATTGCAAAAGCAGAAAAAAGAGAAAATGGTGAAAGGATTTTTCGGCCCGAAGAGATCAGGCATTACAATGAAATCTGTTTATCAACAGAAATTCCTTTTCTGTCAAAATCACCAAAAACTTGCACCTGATCCCAATCGCTGCTTGTTTGAGGAAATTGACCTTGTAGAAAGACAACTGGTGCTGCGACTCAAAGAAGAGGGGCGTCCCACCGCCACCTCTTCGCCGAGGTTAGAGCTGCTCTGAGTGGAGCGCAGCGCTTTGTGCGGCTCGAACCTACGACGCAGAATCTGGCGCATTGCATCGGCGACGTTTACAGCCGGATTGACATTGAATTGGGAGCAGAATTGCATGTGGGCATTGAGGGCGTCCTCCATTCCAATGCCACTCTCGGCTCTGCAGAGCTCGTCCTTCACAGCCTCCGCACACAGCCCACACACCCACTTCCCATAGAACCGATCGCGGACGCGCGCAATGTAGGCAGGAGTGCATTCCTCCTTCAGCCCACAGCACTCGCATTTCGCTAACTCCACCTCCATGGAACTGTTTCCTTGGCTTCCCATTTCAACTCGAACGCACAATTCCAAATTCCTCAAACCAAAAGCGCTTTTAATTATCTGGTTCAATTCTCTGTTTCTAATATTGGTCGTGATTTCGATATCATGCCTTGTAGAACCTCTTTACTTGTAATTGTTATCTATACAATGCTGTAAGTTATTTAACATATCACTGTGTTGGAATACTCCCCCTCTTCAATTCTCCAGGAGCTTTTCCTTCCTTTCATCTTTCCTTCTCCGCCATAAGATTCCTGATCGCTTCTTCAGGAATGAAATGAATATTGCGGCGAGAAGAAAGAACAGTGTAACAACGCTTGCTCATTTATCAGACATGAAAGCTTTGTGATCGCAGTACGTAAGATATAGCAGAGCTTTTCTTGAGAAATTTGCGTTCGGTCTGTGAAGTCTAATGGACTGCTTGCAGTCTGGAATGAAAATGGTGTGAAATCCTCTTTACATTTATCAAATTTCTGGGCGATTTTGGCCTTATGAGAATTTTTAAAGTGGGATTAGGATAAAAATTGTGCAAGACGGCATCTTTTTAGGTCAACAATCTCGGCAGAAATTTTGGTCATAATTTCTTATTTTTCCAGGTATTAGGGTATAAGAATCGATTTATAATTTAACAAAGTTGAATATATTAAATTGTCAATGAAATTGGTAGAGGTTTTGAAGGGAGTAGTCACCGACTCTGTGATGTTTAAATGGAAATAAATTAAGGTGGTAGTCACGCCTGTGATATTTATGTGAAAATAAATTAATAATAAGAAGATAATAAAAAATAATTAAATATGTTTTTGAGGTGTGGGAAAGTCGGTGACGGAGTGTGTTGTTAAATTACTTTGTGTTGAAAAGTCACCGGTCCTCGCTCAAGCCTGGTGCGATCCCCAATGCCAACAAGTTCTGCCACATCAACAAAAAAATAAATAAATTAATTAATTAAATATAAAATTTATAATTTTATTTAATTGATAGAATTTTAACTATAATTTTGTTTTTAAAAAGTTTAGATTGAGAATAAAAGATTCATTTTAACTTTTGATTTATTATTAGTTTAAAGGGATTAAATTCTTTTAGGTGCAAATAGTTTATCAAGTTTTTCAATTTAATAAAAGTTGTCTCTTTTGTGTGGACTTAAATCTTAGATGTGTATAATAGATTCAAAGTTAAGATGTGTGTCAACTTCATGTAAAGCATTTTATATTTCTCTTTCATACTTGAATGTAAAAAGCACTTATTAACATAATAAGAATTATCTCTCTGTATATGCAGTTGATATAAAAATATTTTACTTAATGTGGATATTGAAATGTTTTATTTATAATGGATCTTGAAATATTTTTTTGTTATTAATAATTTTTTTTAAATCTCTTATGTAAACTTCATATCCACTATGAAAGAAATTACACATTTTCTTCATATTAAATTGTTAAAAATACCTCTTAATATAATAGAAATAAATATCTCGTGTTTAATTTCTAATAGTATTTTATAATAATGTAGACTTTTAAAAGATTAAAAATTAAAAATTAAAGATAAATTTAAATAATTATTTTTTTATTATAGTATTTTATAATTATTATATAGTTATTTAATTTATACTTATTATATAGTTATTTATGGATTAATGTTTTGTTTTTTTAACATTTTAATTTTATGATTTTTTTTAATTTTTAATTTTTTTAATGTTATATTATATCATACATCTCATTATATTGATTGTAAAATAAGATACTTGCAACAAAACATATTACACAATAATTTTTTAGAAAACTTGTATAGTAAACTTACTAAGTGTGGAAACCCACATATTCAATAAAATGTTAATGTTTTTTTGTTTTTTGTTTTTTGTTTTTTTTTTGTTTTTTTTTTTAAGAATTTAAATGGTTAGTTTTACATGTTGTCACTAATGTTATTGGGTATTTGGTTAATTCCATGTCATTATATATCAACGTTTGAGACCCTCTAGATGAAACATACTAATTACGCCGAAAGACTTACACCTATTGATAATGGGCACAATTAATGATCTTTTAATTTTATTTAACCTTAAACCCTAATTTGATGGCTATGCATTGAAGATGCTGGCACATTCTTACTCGTCCTCCAAAATCAATGGATCAGATTTATTGTTCATAACTTTCTTGCATTTATCAAGGCATCAACATGTTTACTTTTTAATATTTACTTAATCACATTAAAAAATTACTGTAAGGATATGTAATTGCCACGTTCCATTTATCAACCTAATGCAGCCAAACGTTTCATATTACCACAGAAGGATTACCACAAAAGTTTTATATTGGAGGCACATATTCTCAGTATATTGGGGGCACGCGTTCTCACCTGCTACCTTGGCGTTCTCAGCCGCGAGTTAGCCACTGTGCTAGTTTATACCAACAAGTTTATTAAGAATGACATGCATGACTATAGAGAAGCATTTGATCCTCTCTACACTTAATAAATATGAACTTATTATTTCCTTTTTTATTCAATATATCATCATTATTAAAAATATAACTAACTTCTTTTTTTATTATTATTAGTATTAATATTATAACTTTTCTCTTTACAATACACATCTCAATCATAATTTGTTGTAAACTAAATTTATTAACTTAATAAAATAACAACACTAATATGTAAAATCATTGAATGGGTAAAAGAGAAAAGTAATGCTAATCTCAATTATGGACAGAGATATAAAGGTAAAGAACAAGTTTTTTTCAATCATATTTTTTAAAAACTAAATAAGAAGGCACATAAACTCTTAAAAAAACTTTATTTTTTTTAACTAGAGTTTGCTCTATAGAATTGAAAAAAATAAGGAAGAAACCTTCTTAAAAAAATAAATCATTATATTGATAATATGGTTGGTGTTTGGTCATTTTCAACTTATAGATTATATTGATACTTAGTGATGATTTAGATAAAGTTTTTAGCTGGACTTTTGGTTGTTTTGTTTTTGACTTAATATTTTAAATTAAATGTTTTTATAAAATTTAAAAAATAAGGAAGAATCTTTTAAAAAATAAATAAATCATTATATTGATATTTAGTGATGATTTTGATAAAGTTTTTGTATCTGGAATTTTGATTGTTTTATTCTTGACTTAAGGTTTTAAGTTAAATGTTTTTATAAAAGTGAAAAAAAAAAGAAAAAAACTTTATATTGATATTTAGTGATGATTTTGATAAATTTTTGTAATTGGATATTAAATGTTTTTATAAAATTTAAAAAATAAGGAAGAATCTTTTAAAAAATAAATAAATCATTATATTGATATTTAGTGATGATTTTGATAAAGTTTTTGTATCTGGAATTTTGATTGTTTTATTCTTGACTTAAGGTTTTAAGTTAAATGTTTTTATAAAAGTGAAAAAAAAAGAAAAAACTTTATATTGATATTTAATGATGATTTTGATAAATTTTTGTAATTGGATATTTAGTTGATTTTTTCTTAACTTAACATTTTAAGTTAAATATCTTTAAATTATATAAATTAATTTTTATTAATTTAAAAAAAATGTATTTTAATAATATTAAAAGAATAAAAAATACAATATATATTATCAAATATAAATTTTTTTTAACCAAAATAAGTGAATTTTTTACACAACAAAAAAATTAAAAAATAAATATCTCATTTCAATTTGATTTGAACGGTTAAAGTCCAAAGACTGAGTCCCGTGAGACAGCGCAATTGGTAAGACAATACCTTTCTCTAAGGTTGGGAGGAGGTCTAGAGGTCAAACCCGGCTGGGTCTCCGGGACGATTATGTAATGGCTGCTAGGAGCTAGTCTAGATTCTGTGATTGTAAATGATATATACCTAATATATATCCAGTAATTTCTACTTGAAAAAAAAAAAAAGTCCAAAGACTGCAAAACTTATTTATTATTTATCAAACTACTCACATGTAAACTACTTTTGTGGTCATGAGATTTTCTCTCTCCATCCATTACTTTTGTGGTCATGAGATTTTCTCTCTCCATCCATTAATGGGTCCATAGCCAACTATTACAACTCATTCATGATCACATCCTTGATGTCTCTTCAAGTGAATGTGTTTGTGGTTGATGTCTCTAAGATCCAATGACTAGGCTCATCCATTATGATGATGCTACCACTTTTCTTCACCCACAATGTAAAAACATTGTAGTAGATGGCCTTCTTTGTCCCTCCCCACATCCTCCTTGGCAATGCATTAAGAAATGGTTTGTGCATGGGCATGTCATAATCCATGGTCATATCCTTAGGGGGCATTGATAACATAGTGGATACAATGTACTTATCTACTTTAGCACTCATTGAAGATGGGTTCAATCGTAGCATGACCTCACACTTGACCATGGCCACAAGTCACATGATGATGTGACATATATGTGCAAATGTGATTCTATCTATGCAAAGGTTTTGGTGGATCTGGTTCCTATCCCTTGAATGTTCAAGGGGCTATCACGATTTGACTAAGTTTTTTGGGGATTTTATTAGTTGGGCTAACTTATGGGATATGGTGTTTTTAATTATTTAAAATAAATCATTGGAAGTGGTTTTTATAGTAGTTGAAATAATTTTAAGATACATAGAATATAAGTTTGTGTAACTTTTCATCAATCACATCACACAACTTTTAAAATAGCATCATCTCAAGAAAAGTAAGTTAACTTCAACGCCTTTAGATGGTTTAAATCACAAAAATATTATTAATATAGATTTATATATTGAGAGGGATTTTGAAAAAATTAAGTGTAAATCTTATTTAAATTTTTTTTTTTTTAAATAGTAAATAGGGTATACTAACTTATGTTTGTTTTATGGTGGTCAAACAACTATGTTTTGTTTGTTTTATGGTGTTCTACTATGTTTTTATTTTTTTTTTGGATGTTATGTTTTGTTTTTTTATTTTTTTGGATGTTATGTTTTGTTTGTTTTTCTATGTGTGGTGTGTTTGTTTTTGGATGTTTGGTGTGTGAGTTTAGTATGAGAAGAGTGAAATCTCTTTCATATATGTAGTAAAAGTTTTTGTTCTCTCATGGCGATGGTAGTGTCAGTTTATTGTGGATGATTCTTATTATGGTTAAAGAGAAGCCATAAGTTCAAGGGGTGGTTATTGTTGAAATGAGGAATGGTATTTTAGCTTATGTAAATAGGAAGTATACACACTTATTAGGAAGATCAAAATGCATATAGATGGCCAAGTTCGGAGGTTGTAAGGGTAAGGGTGTTTCCCTTGTTTGGAGGCTAAAGGTGGTGCTTAGGTTCAGGCTTAAAATTATTTGATCAAAGTCATGGATGACAAGAATCAATGACACATACGTGGATATGATGACGGTTTTTGCTCAATCCTTCATGATTAGAAAGTGGCTTTCAAGAAAGATGGTTGTCCAAGACTTCAATATGAAGGTGGTTGTTGAGATCTCCAAGTCTTTGGGCATACAGGTTCCATATTATGATAGAGATGTTTATCAAGTATTTGACGAAAGGTCTGCACAACAAGTATTTGATGAAATCTTTATGTGCCAAGGGTTTGATACATGGAAAGTGTTTGATAGAATGCTTGCATGTTAAGTGTTTGAAGAAATCATTGATTGACAATTATTTGATATAGATCCTAATACAAAGATAGGATTTCAAATTATGATAAAGTCTCTCTCTGGGAAATCCTTATGCATGTAGGTGAATTCTAATAGCTTTGTTGTGGATTTAAAGCAAAAATTGGAGCATAGTCTCAGGATTCCTATCGCCATGTAAAACCTTCATTATGAGGATCTATTGCAGTTGTTTGATCATCATATTAGTAAATATTTAACTCTTACATTAGCACATCATATTAGTAAATATTTAACTCTTACATTGGCACATCATATTAGTAAATATTTAACTCTTACATTGGCACATCATATTAGTAAACATTTAACTCTTACATTGGCACTACGATTGTGTGGATGAGTAGAGGGCACTAGGGTGTCTTTTAGGGATGCAGTAAAAAAATATTCTACCTCTCATAATGTTTGGAAGCCTTCACCTATTTCTAGTGCCTATATCATGGAGCATGATGAGGAGGTGTCAATGGTGGAAATTACAATGCAAGAGGTCAATCATCTACATTCCTCATATGAAAAATATGTGGTCATTTGTCGATTTAATGAGTATTGGCCTCCTACTTCGGCTTTATATTGGTGGATTCATACATCTTGGACAAAGAAATGTGAGATCTCTTTTTGTTCCAAAGGTTTTTTTATTGTTCGATTCTTTGATCATGTTGATTATTAGACTGTTTTTTAGTAGGGTCCTTGGTTTTGTGGAAACACGAGGCATTTTATAATTCCTTGGTTCCCATATTTTGATCCCAAATCTATGAAAATTATTAGAATGTCAGTTTGGGTTCCTCTCCCTAATCTGCTATTACATTTCTGGCATTTAGCATTTTTTGAGGATATTGGGAACTCTTTGGTCACTTACATCAAAATAGATCTTGAGAGAGATTTAGTAGGATTATGTACATATGCTTGCATATGTGTTGAGGTAGACCTTAGTAAGGGTCTTCCGAACAAAGTGCTTCTCAAATGGAAAAAAAATTCAATACACTTAGGTCTTAGATTATGAGAACATGACATTTTGTTTCCAAATATGCCATCTACCAAGACATTTGCAAGCTTCTTGTCCCCACGCTCATGCTCATCTTCTCACGAAAAAAGGGACAAAAACAAAATACAAAAGCTGAAATTTTTCAAAAAATTATGATGAGTAGAATGAGGATTAGCAATCATTATTGTCGATAGGGAAATCCACTTCTCTTTTGGGGGATAACATAGAAGACACATATACCAAGATTTCCTTTTTGAAAGAGATAGTTGTTTGTAAAGCCTTTTTAGGTGGAACACATAGACTTCACCAAACTGATTCATCTAATTCAAATAAAAAATTAGTTTCCTTTATGAATCTCAATATATTGCCTTCAAACTTACAATAATTGTGAATCCTTCTTTAGGAGGTTAGCAAGAGATAACAAAGAAGAAGGGGAAAAGAGAAAAAATGATAATTATTTTTTAAAGGGCAAGAAGTGATATGTATATTGGATGTGTAATTTTATTCATGTACTATTATAAGTGCACTTTGCATATATACTCTTATAAGTGCCTTTAACATGCATACTTACTAGTTTGTATTATGTTATAAGCACGTGAGGGATGTGATTTCTTTTTTCAATGAATATAAATTATAAAACAATAAATTATAATCTACCAACAAACATTAAATTTCATAATTAAACATGTCATTTACATAAGTTAGTAACTAACTACTTCAAACACTAATAACTAAATTCACCCCCAAGAAATAATAACTTATAATAACAACAAATAACTACATACCTTAATAAGTTTTATAAAATTAAGGTATTATGTTATAAGCACATGAGGGATGTGATTTCTTTTTTCAATGAATATAAATTATAATCTACCAACAAACATTAAATTTCATAATTAAACATGTCATTTACATAAGTTAATAACTAACTACTTCAAACACTAATAACTAAATTCACCCCAAAGAAATAATAACTTATAATAACAACAAATAACTACATACCTTAATAAGTTTTATAAAATTAAATAATCAATAATCTCATCACCCATTTTCACCTCCAATAACCTTAACATATTTGATAAAACCAAATAAACAACAATCTTTATCATCCATTTTAATTTCAAAATTATATTAAGTAAAATAATAAAAATATTTAGACACATTTTATTATTTAAAAACTTCAACATATTTTTAATAATAAATATTTCACATCAATTTTATCTCTATTATAAAATATTGATATGCACCACATAACGTAAAACAAATCTTGAATCATTCACAAATAATAATTGTAGTGATCATTATTTGTTGTGATTATATAATTATTCACATTGCTTAGTATTCTTACTCAAGCCAAAGAATATTATTATTTGTGTTGGTTGGTAAGGTGTTGAAATTGTGAAGTTTTGGGGTGAATCAATAATTTCAATCAACGTAAAGAGATTGAGTTATTTTGGAATATATATATATATATATATATATATATATATATATATATATATATATAATTAATTTTATTTTAAATTAAGAATTATTTATATAAAATTATTTATGTTAAATTGATTTATTTAATTAATAAAAAAAATTAATGATTTTAAAATAAAATAAAATCAATTAAATTTGTACAAAGTTATGATTGAGATACACTACATCAAATTAATTAATTTTTAATGATTACAAAAATAATCAATTATATCATAAAAAATGATTTTTTTTTTTAAATAGTAAAAATCAATAATAATTTAACTTTTTAAATATCAAAGTATTTTTCTCTACTAAAATGTAGTATCATTAATATGTCTCCATGTAAAAGGATTTGAGAAATCTACTAATATTTATTTTTATATTATTATAAGAATCGTATCTTAATGGCATAAGTTTTTTAAATTAAAGTTTCAATTTTGTTAATTGATTAAAGAATATGTTCATAAATAATTATCATAATTGTAAATCGTAATGGCATAGGTTTTTTTATTAAAGTTTCAATTTCATTAATTATTCATAAATAATTATCATAATAGTGATAATGACATAGGTTTTATTAAAGTTTCAATTTCGTCAATTGATTAAAATTTTAATATGTTCAGAGATAAAAGGTTAGCATGATAAACAATTTGTTAAATATCATCTAATTAAAAGTGTTGAATTGAGCAAATAACTCTCCCTTGAGATATTAGAGAGGAAGATGAGAATACATATTTTTCTTCAATGGAGATGGAATTTATTAAGGAGGATCCTTAAAACAAAAACAAAAAAAACAAAACCATTCATCTCTCTGAACCAAGGGCTGTATAACAATCAGGGGCTCTATATTCAAGGGCCGTATATGAACCGGGTATAGATGGACCAAGCAGTCGTCAACGCGCTAGGCGCCTGTACTATAGCACGGTATTTATTTTTATTTTTATTTTAGGTAAGAAATTTCATGAATCAAATCATTTTGATTTGATAAAGAATTGATATTTTTTTATAAAATGTAAGAATGTAAATTTTAATGATATTTAATAGAAAAAAAAAATCATATTTTTTGTTTGCTAACATGATTGGATTTTTTGTCCCCATAAATTTCAAACTGATAACTTTAACATCACAGAGTACTGTGACTTTAACATTACAAAGTGCTTTAACAACACACTCCTTCGCCAAGTGTCCTACACCTCAGGAACAACTTCTTTCATTTTTAATATACAACATATTTTTTAGTTTTTCATATTTAATTTTATAATCCATGTTATTTTGTACTTATTTTATTTTACTAAATATTCTTCTAACCTCTACCTCTATAAAAGATAATCATTTTCTTTATTATATATATATTTTTTAATTTCATTATTATAGCAACATTCTTATATTTCATGAAATTCTTAAGAATGAAATAAGTCCAAGTGAACCTAACCTTTGTTCCTAACATAACAAAAAAACTCCAAACTGCACTTCTTTTTATATAAATATATAAAAAAATTAGCATTAAACCAACAGAATCACCTACTCCCTCGAAATTCGAAACCCCTTACACGTAAATATATGTATCATTAACCAAAGAGATAAAGGCTGCTAAGGTTTGTACTTGAAATATGGCTGCGACGAAAGAGACAAAAATATGAAAAAGTTAAATATGCCTTCGCCCCTAAATAGACGGCGGTAACGGCGCCAAAATTCACTCCAATATTCTAATTATTATTACATATTGTAAAATAATTATTTTTTTAATATGCATGCATGCATGCCATGGATGGACTTGGCCTGTCGTATGCATGAGCTGGAAAGAAAGACGTGAGAGTTCACGGGCTGCTGACTGGGCCCACCACGTGCTTGCCGCCGTTAAAGTTGTCGTTGACGTTGACGCCACCGAGGCGTAAGCATGCGGGACATGCGGACGGAAAAAAGAGAGCGCCGTGATGCATATTATACCTCTTTTATGATATTATAAAAATTATTTATTTAAACTATGTACTATAGGGGTCGCTACACTAACCTTTGGGAGATTATGTAAGAGAAAATATTAATTTTGATATAAAGTTTGAAGGTCCTCACATGCACGCACATGGTGCTACCAAATATCTCTCCTTGGGGGGCGCAAATTTAGGGACCTAATAATTGAAATTGGCGGAGGATGGGAAAATACATCCCCTTAAAGGGACACACCACATTGGAAAAAACATTCACTATTTTAGGGTTTTGTCTTTATCCCCTCCAAATCCCACCTAGGGATATGGGTTGGAGGAATGTCCTTTATCTCATTGACTTTTGCCTAATCAGTGGCTGCAACACCCACAGAGTTGAGGCTGTTGGAAAGGAAAGTTGTTTCATGATTGTCTGGTAAGTTTTTGGATTGATGACACGTGAAGAGTTACACTGATTCTCTGCTAGCGAGAATCTTTTGCTCACACCTCACTAAAGTTGGAATCATGGTGAGCATGTGTGCCAGAGTAGAAAAAAGCCAGAGGGGGAGGAGAGGAGATTGAAAAGAGACCCATTGATTCTTATCCTCTCACATTGGAAAAGGTTTTTGGATGGAATATGCATAATTTGGCCATATGGAAAAGAGAGTTTAGATAAGTTTCAAGATAATTTGAATAATTAAGTTGATAGATAATGGAAGTAGAAGAAAATAAAAGCATTTTTTCTTGGACATCTTTATATTGGAAAAAAAAATGATGGCTCTTTAGCATATCAAGTTTATTGAAAGAAAACCCACTCGAATATATATTCTCATACAACTTTCCATCACCACCTTGCTTAAAAGATCAATGTTATCGACATTTTTATGACTAGGATCATTAGAGTTTCTAATGTTGACCATGTTGAGCAACAGTTGGAATGTTGGGCTGATGTTTAAAAAACAATGGCTATAAGAGTTATTAATTCAAAAAAGTTGTCTCGAAAGCCAAGAGAGGATAACATAGCATCCATGAACCAACAAACGACAAGATGATCACTCTTCGTTATATCAAAGAAACCATAGATAGAATTGCAAAAATTCTTAAGAAGGGCAATATCAGAGTGGCCGTCGCCCCTCCTAATACTCTTAGAAACATGTTGGATTTTACTAATGATGTTATTGATCCAAAGCATCATAAGGGTGTATATGACATTCCCTGCTCATGCGGAAAGGATTATATTGGTGAAATTGGGAGATCTCTGCAAGCAAGGCTTAAGGAACATTGTGCAGATATCAGAGATAACCGGGTTAAAATATCAGCCTTAGGAGAGCACTCTCGGGACATTGGCCATATTATTTGCATAGATAATGCTAAGGTTATTGCTAAAGTTGACCACTATGGTAAAACAAAGGTTCGTGTATCCCTTGAAATCGAGCTAAATTGGGACAACATCAATAGGGATGAGGGTCCTAAAATCAAAGATGCTTGGAGGCTAGTTATTCACCGTTTATGTAATTCTTGAGATGGGCATATAATTAACATGGTTGGCTCATGCTTTCTGTGTGACATTGGCATGTTTACATCATGTGTTGAGATCTTATTTAAATTGGGCTTTAAAACCTTCTAAACACGATCCTTGCTTAAGGATTGAAACTTGTCAAGGACGATCTATTAGTACAACGTAGTTTTCCTTGTTTCTATCTGTCATTGCATAATGAATAATTTAATTTCCTAGGTTTTTCAATCTAGAAAAAAGAGAAACAAATTATAATGGAAGTGTTCCTCTTTGAAAGAAAATGGAGGATTAACAAGACTAGGAATGGGTTAAGTTGGGTTGTGGTTTAACCACGGGTCAATGGGAATCTACCACAAGTAGCCCAAGTTTGATTGAAAGCGCATTCCTACCTCAACTTTATTTGAAAAACCTGAAAGAAACACTTCAATGAGTTCCAATCCCACTCTAGTGAAAATTTAGACAGTCTTTATCTTAAAGAGAGGGATTGGAAATAGAGTGACAAATATGTGAATATTGCATGAGTAGTGAACAAGTTATATTGGAAGTGTCCTCTTGAAAGAGTAATGAATGACAAGGTTTTTGGAGCAGTTGTGCTCTGCACTAAGTGCCCAGGATGTGTAGTGCAAATGACAACTCCAAACCTAAGAGAACTCATAGTTTTAAAAACAATCATAAACATGCAAAAAAATATTTTATGTAGTCAGATGACATACACATTTACAATTGAGAAAGATATATACATAGATATGACATTAAAGCTCTTCCATTAATCATTAAAAGATGAAAATTGCATAATAGTACAACCAACAAGTACTTATAGATTGAGAAATATTGTTTGTCGAAGTTTTGACAATGATTGTGAGGAAAGATTTTATTCATTAGGTCAGTAAAGACCTAAGAGAGTTAACAAGATGTATGTACAAGTATTTAAACAAAGGTACTAATTCTTGGCCACTGTTAGGTACCTATCCTAAGAGAGTTAACAAGATGCATGTACAAGTATTTAAACAAAGGTACTAATTCTTGGCCACTATTAGGTACCTATGGGTATAATTAATGCAATGTGGTCATACTTGAGGAATGAGGCACACTAAGTAGGTGGTGTGTCAACTCATTAATTAAGTTAATGTAGATATACTCATTGCCACTATTTAGTTATTGGGTAATACTTTATGGAATGTAATAATGAGGGGTAGTTGGTATAAGCCCCTAGGAATATTTATGAGAGCTTATATATATTCACACATTTTGATGTATTGGGTATATTGGATTTGTATGATAACGAGCATGGCTTGTGGAGTGATTCCTTCCATAAGAAATAGTTGATGGTGATGCCCTACCTCAAGGGTATTCTATATATTATTGTGTTGATTAGTTGTGTCGAATCATTTATTACTCTACAATGTATCTCTCATCCTCAAAGGATCATAACAATTACAAAAATGATTTGGTTTCCATAATGGTCTTGGGTCACTATAAGCATACACATAAAGCAAAGGGGTGGGTCCACAAAGCTCAAAATTCATGGTTGGAAACTATGCACACACGGTGTTGTTAGCACCAAATTTGGTGCTAGTCCTTCAACTTCATAATGAATGTTGTGCATCATAGTGTTATGCAAAGGTTTAGTGCACATTGTTGGAGGGCATTAAGGTGGTCTATGCAACCATATGTGTTTTCATTCACATCAAGAATCCTTGTTGAGATGAGTTTCCATGGAGACTATCCACTCCTCCTATTCAAGAGAGTCTCCTAAAGTTTAGATGTTATCAGGGCTCCTCAATATCCATGTTTATGAAGCTTTGAAACTTTAGGATATGGCATGTTTGAAGTAATCACTCGTTCCAATGTGGATAAGACTCTCGAGTCTACCTTTGAGATATGACATGATTTAACATTCACTCAAGTTAGAAATTCCACATGAATGTGTTTAATGGCCTCCAACATTACTAGAGATCCTACCAAACTAGCAAACTCTTGAATATATATATATATTAATTAAAGTTTTGAGGAATAATTGTGTATGTATTACTTGTTGGTTGTGGAGCCTGATTATGTTCTTGATTCATAGGTCCTTGCTTTCAGCCATGTTTATACCCCATGAAGACTTTACACCCCAAAAGTATGTACACTCTTCCACGTGGGGGAGTGCAGAGGGGGGGTACCCCCTTTGCGGGGTCCGGGGAGTTCGGGGGCGAAGCCCCCGAAGGAAAAATTGCCTTGTAAATGTATATTGTAATTTCATTGTAAATCTGGACCATTCATTATAAGGTCGCAGATCTAACGGTAGAAATTATGTTAGGGTTTTTTTCCCTAGAAGGCAACCCTTTGTTATGAGGGAAATGTATTGCGGCTATGCATGATTGCGAGTATTGTATTCTGAGAGAGGAGACTGTGAGAGAAAGAAGAGGAAGTTACATCAGGTTTTGTTGTAGGTTGTATCCCTTCATTTGTTGGATAATAATAAAGGAAGGACCTGACAATTTCTCTGGTGGACGTAGCCCACACTGGGTGAACCACATAAATCTGTGTCTCTATTGTATTGTGTATCTTCTGTGTTTTGTTTCCGCATTTGTTTTATTTTATTGCTCCGCGGTCCTGTTTTTCTAACATTACTTTTAAAAAAATTTAAGCATAAGTTAAGATATGTAAATGTTTTTAGATGTTTATCATTATAATTATGAACATTATTTTCGTAAAAAAAAAAATATTAAAGATATGTCATTATTTTTATGGATTTTTTTTAAGTATAAATAAAAATATCTTAGTAGTATTTTTTTAAGATGAACTGTTAGGGAAGTGTGGCATCATGCCCATCATATCAATAAATGGTGACATTAATAGTTGCTCGATGGTAGAGGATGGTAAGTATGGCACTTTGTAATATCCCCATTTTTAATCTCGGGCTTAGTGATGTATAATGTAAATTCGATGTATGGTCGTGGGCCCAACTATGTAACATGTAAACATTGTATATCGTAATAATAAAATGTAATGTTGGTTGCAATATGGACACAGACATAGTAATGGGGGATACGTTTCCAAAAGAGAGGGGAAGGTCGAAGAGGGGGTCCAAAGGGGGATTATTCATGGGTATTAATTCCAACCCACCTTTTTGAGTTTTATTATTGTGTATACCTTCTATTTTACGTTTGTGTTCCCAAAGCCAATCATTAAACAAATGTAAGAGGGTTGGTGTGAAAAGTCACATCCCATAGTTATGAGAGGATGGGGGCTTAGTACAATCAACGATGGGAAATGTGAGAGTCAACATGCATGGGAAAAAGAGAAATTTGTATGGGAAGAGAGAGGAGTTTTAGAATCAGTTTTTGGAGCACAAGGGAGTGCAAAGTGCTAGAGCTTGAAGGTAGCGATAGTGGGCATGTGTGGTAGTTGGTTGGAGATGTAAATTCATGAAGAAGAAAGTTGTTAGGCATGTAGAGTGAGATTTTTTGTGAGAAATTACCCTACAGTAGTAAGTTTGTGACTGTGATCTTTTCTTGTTGCAACTGACATCCATGGAGTCCCTAGTAAGACATTTTTAACATGTTATATGTATTTAATTTAATTGGTATAAAAATAATTGTAATTTGTTGGGTTTAGTAGTGGGGACACTATAGAGTGGTATCAGAGCTCCTGGTTCAATACCAAACTCGTATGGTTCAAAGACAAATTTGTTGTTGTATAGTTTTGATCCATGACAGATTTGGGGAAATTTGTGAAACTATAGTAAAATACCCAAATTTCTAAGTAAATTTAGGTCGAATTCACGCTCAGAATGGTTGAGGAGATGATCAATGGCATCGATCTGCAAGTTGCAGAGTTAAATTTGGCCTAGAAGGTCGAATTTTGTGCTTCCATGGAAATTGGGTTAATAAGACCAACGAACTAGATCACATTCGACTTGACGATCGGTGACTAAGATTTATTTTGGATCGGTTAAAATTTTCAAGTTCACCAAAGAAAATTTTGGAAAAATTATAAATTTTTTAAAATTATGATTTTTCGGGATTTTGAAAAATTCCATACAAATGATGACGTGGATTGTACCCATGACATGGACTAGCAGGGTCCAAGTTGGCAGCACAATGGTGGAAGAAGGCAAGGATCATGGAATAGGGTTGGATGGATCAACGACCGAGATTGCAATTGATTTTGGGATTAACGGTTAAGATTCATCTACAAGTTTGGAGTTTTTGGAGTTCAACAAATTTTGGCAAAGTCTTAAAAAAGTTAGTTTGTCAAAGAAAATTGTCAATCGTCGATGGAGTTTTTGGAGTTCAACGAAATTCAACGAAGTGGGAACAAAGTTAGTTCGTTGAAGAAAATCGTCGATTGTCGATGGAGTTTTCAGAGTTCGGAAATTTTTAGCAATGTTTGGGAAACCGACAATCCAGATAGCATTAGATTTGGCAATCAATGGTAGAGATTCATCTGCGGGCTTAACAAAGTTTAGCGGATCAATCACCAAGATCACATTTGATTTTGAGATCAATGACCTAGATTCATCCTTGTTTTGGTAAAAAACTTCTAAGTTTTCAGATTTCAGTGAAATTTTATGAAGCAGGGACTTTTCATAGATCATGGATGAAGAAAAATCGTCGATCATCAATGGAGTAATTGGAGATCAATAAAATCTTATGAAATGGTGACCTTTTTTGAAGATCGTCAATGGAAGAAATAAGTCGATCATCGATGAAGGGAAAGGAGGATGATGACATGGCTGAATCAGGGGATGACAGGTGGACATTAGCAGCCATGTTCCATGCCATTTCAGCCAGACTTCCACGTCAACAAAAATAGACGATTAAAAAAATAAAAATAAAGAAAAACAAGTTTGGAGACAAAAACTTGATTTGGTCATAACATGATCATTTCAACTTGGATTCATATGAAATTTAAGGGGCATGGTTGTAGTGACGAGGGCTACAAAAGTGTCAGTAAGGGCCATGGGCCAATCCTACTTCAATTTTTTGAAAAACACAAATTGGTAACTTTTTGAAGATCTGAGTCGTGCTCAATAACCGGGTCCCAAATAAAGGCAATTTTTTTATAGGGAGTCCAAAAAGCAAGCATGAAGATACCCAATTGGGATTATTGTGAAATTCAAAAGGAGTTGGAGTGGGGGTGCTCAAACATGGCAAAATCCACTATTCTCGGGCACTTTTTGGGGATTTTTGAAATCTTCAGAGAAGGAAAAGGAACCCAAGATCACCAATCCAAAAAAATTGTTTAGTTGAAATTTATATACTCATGAACCTGGAGAACTTTGTCTTAATGGAGTTTTTACCGATTTTGCTCCATTTGGGAGATAGTCAGTTTTGGTTAAAAATTCCAAGTTTGGAGAAAATGTAAAAGTGTAAAGTCGTTAATTCCAGGTTTACATAGAATTTAACTAGAGCATTTGATTTCAAATATGAAAGTTGTGTGTTCACAATCACATATTTTATCTGGCTCGATAAAATTTTGTTTTCTAATTTCTGACATATTTTATGTTACAGAGGACAAAAGACGATCTTTCCACTGAATTGCACCAATAAAAACAAGTCACATTTAATAAGTAGAAAATGCAAACTTCATAAGGTTGTAACTTTTAGCTCATAACATGGAATGAGGCATGAGTATAGTCATTGGAAATATAATTCAAAGGATAATGTATATAAACAATTAGAATCATATTTCAATGCATCCATACTCTCCATAAATTCAGTTGAAGAATGACATGTAACCTAATCAATGAAATATTTTACCATATGCTTAACTCTAACAAGTAATTGTTGCATGCACATTTCTTATAGAATTATAGGTACACTGAAAACAAATTTTGTTATTATATGAGGACTAGAGATATGGAGGATGCTCAAGGATCTTACGGTCATGGGGAGGAGGTCAAAGGTCCACATGTCAACATGTGAAATGTTGAGACCAAGTCCAATGGACATAGAAACACGGTGGAGCCTATGGAGCTGGTTGAGAATATGATAATTATATCAAAAAAAGAAGTGTAGGTATATAGAGAAACAATGGAAGGATGATGAGAGCTCAAGAGGATTTGCTACAAAGTCTAAATATGTTGTAGAGACAAGTCAATAAACATTATGGCACAAAACAAGCAGCCAGTGCAAGGCAAGTAATAACATCCACATCTCATGATAGGAGGGATGAACATAGATGATCTAGGCAATAAATAAGTAATATAATACAACATAATCATCATCATCATCGTTCACTAGGACACTCAACCAAAAGAACACATGCATGTTCAAGGTCGGAGAGCAACGCAAGTGTGTCCCCTTTCAGAAGGCAAAGGAGGAGGCCTAAGTTAGATATTTTGCAAGGACAACTCAAGAAGCTCAATCCACCATCATTTGATGGAGAGCATAAGAAGGGAGAATATGTTGAAGGTTGGTTTTTAGGCATGATAAATTTTTCCATTTGCATTATTATCCATCAAATATAGAAGCCAAAATTTCAATCTACCATAGTATGGATCTGTTATAGCAAGATTTTCCTCACCCCATGCAATCTTGCACATAGGGCCTTTTTCCATTTCCCTATGAAGACTTGAAGTCCCTTTTTTCAAATCCCAGAGCTAAAAACATAATTTTTCCACATATACACGTCATGCCTATATTACAACATGTGTATACACAGGTTGCACCACCACAACCCACATACATCGGGAAATGTGCCCAAAATTGAAAAATGGTGTCGGGTTTCCATGTCACGTCATGAGATCAATGATCCTTGGCCTTCAATATATTGGAAACATTCTGAATCGGCCCTTCAGTTCCACTTGAAGTCTATAAATGGGCCAAATTTGAGCTATGGAAAGGAGGAGAAAGAATTCAACTTTGAGAGCAAAGTTACTCTGGAGAAATTATTCACTTCACATTGATTCTGCATCCCTTTGTCCTTTAAGTCTGAACACATTGTTCAACCCCCAAGATCTTCCCTTATTGATTGAGAACTTCATGGTCTCTCTTATATGAGCTTACCTTTCGTGGAGGATTGAAGTGGTGGAGGCCTAGCTGGAAGGAACTTAGTTTCTCGGTTCCGAACCGTGACGACACAGAAGTCTGTAACTCATTCACTTCTGTTGATTATATCTTAATAGAAATACTTTTTTCTTGTCCAATCAATATCTCACAAATATTTGAATTATTATTCCATGGGTGTATTTGTTATGAATGTTGATGGATTATGCTATTGAGTGTGCTAACATCATATATTATCACCATATGCTTGCGTTGCTTGGTTGTTGAAGACTAGTTGTAGGAATATTGCTTTGGGACAAGTGCTCAACGATGGACTTCATCGAACATCTGGACGAGGTAGGCCTCTTATCTTGTCTTATTAACATATTTGTTTATATATCATACTTGAGATTAGAATTGATTTCTACAGTCATTTTCATTTGTTGTGGTTTACCCCTAGCCTTAGAGATATTTTCCTTGTAACACGATCTACATAATATGGTGTCTTTTTTTCTCATATGTGTTAAGGATTGGTAAATGGATCATGATGCATAGATCCATTGTTATGTATATCATAGTGAATGGAAGTGTCAAAAGAGTTACTAGTTGTGATACTAGTGGTATGATAATCACTTAGCGTGTTCGAGTTGATGGCTTGCTTATTGTGTCTCATTAAGCCTTAAATGGTTTGGTGTGTCCAAGTTGGGATGGAATGCTTGCTTGGTGTGTCTAAGCTAATCGTTTGTTTGGTGTGTCTGTGCTAAACAAAGGATGTATTTAAGTGTCAGAGACGAGAACTAGATAACCCTCGTTATGGTGTTTCCAAGTTGCAAGGTTTGGTCTTTGTGATGAATAGGTGAGTTCAACTTAACTAGGACATTTGGAAGTGCATCCTTGTTCTTTGATGCATAACTTGAACTAGCCATTAGATCTTTCTTGAGCATGAGGGTAGCTAATGCACGTCCACATTCACATAGTTGAGTTGAATCCCTGAAGTGAACACCTATTATATTTCCCTAAAGTGGGAGATTTTTCACCCATATAAGGAGTTGTTAACACTCGAATGAGTGTTCCATGTGTTTGTTGAATGCTCTATGGGTGGACCATATGTTGGTTGTGGAATTTAGGTGATGTTATGGGACCAAAAACATGTATACAAGTTATTATGTCAAAATGAGGTAAGACTCAAGGAACAAGTGTCAGTAGAGAGTGGGTGTATTTGTTTCATTGATTAGCTCCTAGAATCATCGATGGTGGTTTTTGTACATTTCAGGGGAGTTCATCAAGAAGTTGAATGAGCCATGTACCTGAAGAGATTCCTACTAGACTAGCAATTGTAGTGGTTAGGTACCCATGTATTCTGGTGGATGGTTATTCCTTTATACAAACTTGTACAAATTGATGATGTCTACAAGAAACAAATCCCTGGTTGAACCAAAATATAGATCTTGTTGATGGGGAGCATTTGTAGTGTCTATGTGAGAAAGTGTTGCAAAGGAATAGATGTTGATGAATACCTAACTTGGAAGAGATTGAGACAAGTACTTGCTAAGGGAGAGTGTTGGAGTCATTATCTCCTACTTGTCTTATAGATTATTGCGTGATACTTGATCCTATGAGAAGGTTGTGATTTTTATTGTATGGGCCATTGTAATGTGGAGTCTATCTCTACGTGAATAGTTTGCTTCTAAGTTTTAAGAGATTGTTAGATATGAGAGATTCTCTCCAACTAATTGACTCTTATTTTAGTATGTGGTTGAGATATTCTTTCAAAAGATTCTTAGTGTGATAAGATAGTGTGTCTATCTTAAAATAAACCTTGATGTACTTATATATAACATTGTTTTTTTTTTATGTAAGATAACACTTAATATAGTTTTCTTTGTGTAAAAACAATGTCTACTCTCATTGGTTAACATGTATTCAATATTATTATGTTTTAGTTCTACTAAAATATAGTAACCAAAAGCCATACTATACCCACTATTTTATTTTATTTCTATTCAAATATATTCATCTCCAATTTTAAATACAACATTATTGAAACTAATAAACTTATAAATTATTATAAAAAATTCAATTCTAAAAATTTCTTGAATGAATTATATACATATAATTGATGAATATATATATATATATATATATATATATATATATATATATATAATTAGCTTTAAAATAAAAAAGATTGAAACAATTTTGTCATGCACCAATTGAGTTGATATCTTTACTTTGCTTAATCCATATCCATGGTCATTGGTGACTTACTTAAGCAATCCATACCTTTGTTTTATTCTCATCAACTTAATCCGTATCCATTGTCATGGGTGATTTACTTATCCATTCTTTGTTTAGTTGGTAGAAAAACAAAGCTTCCATGTATTAAACTTTATTCATGTATAACGTGATCGTAGTTTTGTCTTCCATGTTATCATAATGATTTGTTTTGGATTATTTCCTTGGTTTAATAGTTTAGAAAACAAAAAATTACGTAAAAGTTTCCATGAATATTAGTTTATCGTAGACTAGGGATAAGTGTTTTTTAACTTTTGTTTAGACTTATGGATCACTTTTTCTCAAGTACATAAAAAATTATTAAAATGAAATGATGTAATCTCACATATTGTTGATGTGAAAAATGTGTCGAAAATATTAAAAAAATATTAGGGTAAAACTTTTAACTTTGATCTCATTTTTAATAAAAAATTCTCCAAACAATTTACATTATAATTTGTGAGATATGTTTTGGCTTTTAAATAAGTTTGTTATATGTAAATGAAAAAAATAAAATGAAATAAGAATCCATTATATTAAATATAATATAATGGAGTTAATTTTTTATTATTATTAAACATAAGGATATAGTCTATATTGCCCAAAATTATAAAGTCAATATTTTACAATATAATTTAAAATTATAAAGTCAATATTTTACAATATAATTTTAATTTTAAATGGATTTGAATAAATAAAATTATTAAAAAGTAATAGAATTTAATTATCATTACTTATATAAAATTATAAAAAAACAATAAAACTTGACTTCATAATAGATAATTTAAATTATCATTACTTATTTTTGACAAACATATACATGAATACAATTTTAAATGGATTTGAATGAATAAAATTATAAAAAAACAATAAAAATTAACTTCATAATAAATGATTCATTACTTATTTTTGACAAACTTATACATGAATAAAATAAAAATAAAAATATCTATAAAATAACATACTCACAAAATAACATACTCACAGTGAACAAAAGAGAAAAAAAACCCATTCACCATAATTAGTTTAGAATTTTGTTATCTCGCCAATGCAACTCAAAGTTCAACTTGCAATCTTGCTCTCAAGTTCCTTCTCCCAAAAATGTTCTTTACTCTAAATCTAGTAAATATATTTATAAAAAAATAAAAATTTGGAATTAAAAAGAAACTCTTAAGACTCCTTCATCTCCTTCCAACCTTACAACCAACCTTACAAAGATGGATTACAATTCAAATACCTTGGGAAATATTACATTCTCAATGGGAAACTTTAATTACATTGACTCGATGTTGAAATGCACCACTACTTTCATGGTGAACCCTTCCTGTTAAAAAAGCAATGCATCTCCTTATGTTTGAATATATGTATATCTCATTCAAATCAAAATCATACATCTATACCATTCACTAAATCACACATATACAAGGGATAAATTGATCATGAGCAAGAACATTATGCATGTAAGATTTAGAACATATAATTTACCCTAGTATCATCAAGATTTCTTTAATTATTAGCAAGTTTTTAGAAAACATGGAAGTGTTTATTTGTACATCTTAAATAATTATTCATACAAATTACGATAATGTGTACAAGTTGGGAGAGTTAGTCTTTGAATATCATTATTATTGAATTGCATCAAAGAAGTGGGAGATACTCCTCCTTTAGCCTTTCCCTTCCTCCCCTTCATAAGAGCCATATTGTTTTCTTCATTCACAATAACAATTTACCATATACATAGGTCATTGGCTTTTATAGTGGAGTGAGTATAAGATATTTGGAAGTTAATAAAATGAAGGAACCCTAAAATGAATGCTTCAAACTAATATGAATAAGAGGTGGGCACCATCATGTACTAGGGTCCTTAGCCCATCAAAGGAATCTATTGCTTTGAAACAAAGTCATGTAAAACACTTCCAACCTCTAAGCTAGATATATTAGGGAGCTTATAAGACAAACATCTTTATATTTTGAAGTCATCATCTCAGACAACCTCTTTAAACTTTGAATGCTTGTTTAGAGTTTCAAGGATGCATGCTTCAAATTATCAATAATTAATGGCGAGATGCCCATCCCTCTAATCAAATTCAAGCATAAGAGACGATCCCCATCATTAGTTAGGGACTCAGTGGGTTGAAGATTTTACAAATGGGGACATATTCTTCTTATTAGTGAATACAAACTATTTGTGGGATTAAGTCTTGAATGCCCCTTATTTGAATACCTTAGAGAAGAAAATAAGAATGGGAGACACTACGTGACTTAAAGGAATCATATATTGTCAAACTAGGTAGGCCCTTTCGTCACCATGGGCTCTAAATAAGCAAGTAGAAAGGAGGTTTTCCCTATCATTCGAATGAAGCATAGGCTTTCACCTTGCCCATTAGGAGGTTGGGATCTATACAGAATAAAGTCTTGTACTTTATCTTTGAATTGAAGAGTTTGATAAACCTATGCAAGGTAAGATACGCTAATACAATATTTAAAATAGAAGAGTTTGATAAACCTAAGCAAGTGAAAACATGCTAGCATAATCTTAAAATAAAAGAAACAATGGCACACATACATAGTAGACAAGAGATTTAACCTATAAACCCTTAACTAGGAAAACCAACAAACTAAGATTTACACCTCTCTCTTTATCACTGTATTAACAAAATAGTTCACAATACAATATTTAGGTATTCTACAACACCACTCAACCCCAATTTTCCAAGTGTCGTTAGATTACAATGGACCAAAACTATGGGACAAAAATTAGTTAAAATGGACCAACCATCAATGTGCCTAGATGCATATCCTACTTGCAAAGATTTAACACATATTCAACAATCTCCCACTTTTTCACTATTTTGCATTAAAGGGGGATAGGCATCGTCTACTAAGAGAAGTTATACCCATTCATTTTGTTGCACAAAGATAATTTATCAGGTTTGATAGACTACGTCAGAATTTTCCAAGGTATAAACCTTGTCCAACAACACCCTATTATCTTCAACCATAACTCTAACAAAATGGCATTACACATTAATATGCTTCACCTTATCATTATAAGGATGGATTTGGATAGAAAGATTGCACTTTGAAAAAACAAGTACCTAAACATAGTGTCTACAACCATACAAATTTACTCGCATGAGTGGCTTCCATGTACTTGGATTCTATAGTTGGGAGTGAAACTACAAATTGTCAATTGCTTATTCAATTGATTGCTCTACCCAATATGTTAAACATATAATCACTTGTAGATACTTTGTGATCAATATCTCCAGTGCAGTCTGCATCAATAAAACCTCATACATATACCATTTGGGTTGGTCTAGGTCTTTCTTGGTATCAAATTGCATAATCCGATGTGCCATACAAATATCTGAAGATCCTCTTTAAACATGTCCAATTTTCTCTCTGGTTTTGAAATATTTTTGTTCATAATTGTCAATGCATGGGCAATGTCTAGTCTTGTATAGACAATAACATACATCAAATTTTCAACAACACTTTCATAGGGAACATGAGACATTTCCTTTACCTCTTCTCATGTCTTGGAACATTATTCTATAGATAACTTTACAATTACATGAATATGAGTCTTTATTGGTTTACATTTATACATATTAAACCTCTACAACATGTCTCAAATATTTCCTCTAATTCAACCATATTTTCATGTTTACATGATCTCTTTTAAATTCCATGCCCAAAATAATATTTGTAGTACTAAGATCATTCTTATCAAACTTAGAGGACAATTAATATTTAACATCCTTGATGATTTCATTTTTGTTTCCAGCTAGCTACATATGGAATCAAAATATAATACAACATAAACAAAATGACACCAACATGTTTGGGATACACACAATGATCAACTTCACTTCTTGAAAATGAAGTCCCAACATATAAGTATTAAAATTTTGATATCACATTGTTGAAGTAGGACATTTTGGGTAAGTTTTGGGAGTCACATAGGAGCAAACTGCATGGAAAGTCAACACAGGAGCAACGCACACGAAAGACAGTTAGTGCATATTCAAGATCCATTGCATGGAAGGCAGAAGTTGGTTAGTAGTATTTAGACCATTTGGTCCATTTTGTAATGGGCTAAGCCCTAATATCAAGGTATAAACACGTATGGGTTTTGGGTAGAAAGTAAGAATTAAGTTGTTGGTGTGAGTGAAATCATAGAGTGAGAGTATGAGCGAATGGTATGAGTAGAGTTTGGGAGTATGATTGTAGAATGAGATAAGTATCTTATTTGAGCGTAGTGTGCACCAGTTGTAAGGATTGAACCTAAATGAATAATATAAGAAGCCAATTGTTGTGGACGTAGCCCAATTGGGGTGAACCACCAATCCGGATGGATTTCCACACATGGAAGGACATTACTATGTTCACCAAGTTGATTTGCAGAGTGGTGATGTTATATGTTGAGTTTTATATTTCTCATGCATTTTATTAATGCTTTGTGAGGAAAGGGTCTCATGTATTCTTATGCTTTATGAGATGATCATGCATATTATTTATGCTTTAAGAGATTTTGAAAAACTCATACATTATTATTCATTATTGATGTAAAATGATTAATACTTGTGAGGGAAATCAGACTCACATATTTATCATTAAATTATTAATTTGGAAATTGGTTTTTATGTGAGAAACCACCTTACACCAATTTGCCATTCTTCTCACTATTAAGTTGAGAGAATCAAGGACATGGATGAAGAGTCTTTGGGTGGTTTTGAGACTTTTCCATTTATGTACTTGAAGATAGTTTGAGATCCTACATTCATGGATCTTGTTTTTCCTCTTTTGTAATTAGATCCTATTATTGTGGATCTAGGAGTTAATGCTCTTTCTTAAGAGGGAGTGAGGAAAACTTATATAATGCCTTATGTGGGCCCTTTGTAAGGAGGAGAGTAGTGGAGAGTTAATGAGGGGAGTTAGAAAGCCATAGTGCTACTACTCCTAAGTTTTGAGAGACTTATTCATGTAAGGTATTATCCTTCTTGATGTATGGAGAGGTATGAGTGTGAGAAGTATTTTTGAATCTCCACTGAAGGAGAAGAAATCTCTTATGTAATCACTTATGAGAAGGTCCCAACATCTTTTGAAGAAGGAATGAAAGCGATTCGAATTCCAATTGAAGCGGATCCAGAGACGTAGCCCAGGAGGGGTGAACTTTGTTACCAATATTGGTTGTCTCTCTCTCTCTCTCTATTGTCTTTTCATGTGCTTTATTCCATTTTGAGTTCATGCGTGTTATGTATTATTATTTACAAGCATGGTTAATCATGGATTCATATGCCCTTTAATCCTTATGTAAATACTTCGTCAGAAAATGATTATTAATTGAAAACTTGAATAAAGTACTCGCCCGTTTTCAGATCATGTGGTATCAGAGTAGATGTTGTCTGTTTTGCAGGATGGGAAAAGGAGCGAAGAAAGAAGAAATGCTTCAAGAATTAGAAGAGATAAATCACAACATTCAATATGAAAACGCAGAGTTGAGGAGGCTTTTGCATATTGCAGAAGAAGAGAAGCAAGATATTCGAGAGAGGTCTCAACTTCATGGAGAATTATTCAACGATATTATTGAAGAATTGCAACTCGAATTGCAAGCCAAATATGATATCTTGGCTAAGTTGCAACATGGTAAATGAATGGAGGACAAAGAGCCTTCTATCGTGGATGCACAAACTCAAACCGAGGTATATGATGTTTCGTCATGTTCAATGTTTTCTCAGTATGAAAATAACATGGGCATGAAGCTCCTTGAGAAGATGGGATACAGAGGAGGTGAACTTGGAATTCATGGCCAAGGAATCACTCAACCATTAGAGGTGGTACAAATACCACAATTTGCAGGTTTGGGTTATGGCAAGGAGGAAGATGGAGAATGCTCAAAGTTTGCTGAAGCAAAAACCATCTCTTCACCATCAGATTTCACGAAAGGAATCAAACCAACTTGTCCTCACCAGAGCAAGAAACACTCAGGAAAGTATAAAGGACATTTCAATTCTTTTCTTACACATAAGAAAAATGATTATGGTCATAAGTCTTCTAACCATGATATAGCCAAGGATCACAAGAAGAAATTTTGGGTAGCGAAGACGAGCATGCTCACTAGAAGTGAGACAAGACAGGAAGAACATGTTTCAAGTCCTTGTGACAAGAAGATTATGTTAAAGGAGAAGCAAAGGAACTATTGCACTCATTGTGAGATCAATGGCCATTGGGAGAAGAAGTACTGGAAGTTACATCCTGAAATTCGCCATAGACCAAGCAATAGACAGATTGCTAAAACACCCACTAAGAAGGAGGATACAAAGATAATGGCGCATGTGATCAATGTTCCTGCTCCAGTATTCGAATAAATGCGGTCGCAGAAGGAAGGCACCTTCGATTGGTTAGGTAAGCAGTGGTTATCATTTCTGCAAAATTGAAATATTTTGTTATTTAACATATTTTGCAGTAGAGAAAACACAACTGCAACTCGGATGCTGCCATGGCTCGTCTCAATCAATCACTATGCACAGAGTTCAAAGGGCAGTTGGATTGCAATCAGGACGAGTTCTTATTGCTTGAGCATGTGCCTCTAAGAGTTGGTGTTATAGCCAAAGGTTCAATCTACAAATTGATTAAAGAGATTATGTCATGAACAACGAGTATCCATTTTTCTGTTATTGTAATGGATGAGTCCTTAGCACTCCAAGTCACGACGAAGAGAAATTATTGATGCAATGTGAATCTCATTCCATCATTTTCGATGAATCTGGGTAATTTACACTGTACATTTTTATTACAGTGTAGAATCAAGTCAACATAATGAAATCACTGACATCCACAACAAACAAATTCCCTGCACAAGAAATTTAGTTGTTGAAATAACCAACAAGAAGAGTTTGTGTTAGACATGTTGTTTATGGACACAATGGCAATGTATAGCATGACAAGCTTCAGATATTCATCTATGCGTTAGTTGAAACAAATCTGTTTTGGATCTGTATACCATATTTGTCAATTGAAAACAAACGATCATTCCTCGCTCACTTTGTGATGATGCTGAAATGCATATTTACTTAGATGGCCCATTCCAGTTGCTGGACAAAGCAGAGATAGGCATCCTTCCATTATTCATGGCCAAAGGATCTCTAAGATCCGAGCTTATACTTTGACTAAGCAAGATGAGAATTACTCTTTGTTTCCAATTTTCACATTGGTTATTATGTGGTTATTGTTGTTGCCTTACACCATCCATTGAATGTTGGATCTGCGTGGAGTGATGGTCTAGAATAACAAATATTATTTAACCATTGGGCAATGAGGGTAATTCGAGAGGTGATTGAATGGACGTCCATGTGGAATTAATTCCTTTCCTATCTAACTTATCTTGGAGTTGCTAACAAGATGTCCTAAGATACTATCTCTGAAAGGGAAGTGTGGAAAAATCGTAGGTGCACGGATCGAACCGAAACGACTCGGGAGGATAAAGATGGTAGAAGCGAACCCCTGATGTGGGTACCCGAGGTGCTGCAAAGTGCTCTCAAGGACATGAGTTTGGAGGGAAGATGAGTGGAATGCTTCTTGAAGGCTTCGACTAAATGATCTCTCTCTAATTCAGAAGTGCATGAGAAGAAATTGGATTATTCTAGCTACTGTACTCAAAAGGAGTGAAATTAAGAGTCTGGAGAACGTGTTGATACAAACCAATGGCCATGTCATGCTCATCATTTTTGATTTGTGTGCGGGTAGTGGTGGATGACACATTTGGGCACGCATTTTCTAAGTCAAAAATAGCAGGAGCTGAAGTTTTGATCCATTGATCGATCTCGTTTTGTTTGGTGATGTTGCGGAATCTGCAAGACTGTCATCAAGATCGTGGTTCCTTTTTATTGTGTTATGAGGGGTATCTACCACCTTCACACGAGAACAAAATGTCAAGCTTGAAGCAAGCCCAGATCAATTGTTTCCCAACGCATTGACAATGGAAACTGGCAAATCGTTGCACCAGATAATGTGGGATGATGCCAACATGAGAGGATTTGGAGGGATTTATCTCCCTATCCAGAAAACCGAGCGATAATCCCCCTCAACACATGATAAGAAACTTCTTCCAACACACCACCATGTTACGACTAGTTCAGAGCATGAACTAGCATTATGGGCTTTCATATCGGCGTCAAAACATAGGAAATCGTGCCAAATCTACATTTGGAACTGCTAGCCCATGTTTTCAGTCAACAGATTATGGCCAACATCGATGGGAAGAATCGACATGGAAATAATAATCTGGAGGCCAGCTACATATTGGTTCTGGTGAATCCATGGGCCGAGGTGAAGTTGATACAATGCATTGACTGTCATTCTATTGTGCAAAGACACATTGTTTCCATTGTTGCAAGGATTCAAATTTTACATGGCCTCCTCCATTTCCATTTCCGAAGAAGAGGAAAATGCATTTTATATTTCTAGATCCCCTCACGACCTACTTTTGGATGGTGTTCATCATTATATTGTTTTCATTTGGGAAGGATTAAGGGTATCATATTTGCAGGTTTGGCGGTCGGTCACTGAAAGGATCGATGTCTACCCAATCCAATTGTGCTTGCATTGAAAAAGAAACTTATTATCTCCACAGTATTGATGACTATTGGAATTTTTGTTTGGAGAGATAAAGAGAGGAACAGCCACAACCCCAATCCTCTCCAAGATTCTGCACATAATGGTGACAATGGAAAAACTGCCATTGTGGGTGACACGACCAATTGGAGGCAACAATATGACATTTTATTTGTATTCGCCTCACAAAATGAGTTCATGCTCGACGTATGATTTTTCAATGGTATTCTGCCTACCTCTCCCTCACATACAATCGGGCTTGATAGGACCGAGAGTTGGTGTTGTTCCAAGCCTCTCCACTAGACACATCCAACACCAAAAAGTGGAGATCAGATGGGGTTCTTTGTTGGAGCGCCGACCACGGGAGTTTATGCCAGGGAGACGAAGCTTGGGTCTGTTGCAGAGCGTCGAGATTTTCCCATGGAACCAAGGGCCGAGAACCACCGAAGGTGCAAAACCTTGGTCCTGTGTCACATGGATCTAGCGCTTAATGGAATTAAAAACTCATGGTATTTTAGCAATTTTTTGGTGTGCCTTTGTAGGTGGATTTTTATATTATAGTTTTGTGCTATATACTATTAAGGCCTATTGTTGCTAAAAACCAAGTGCTCATACCTAATGACCATCAAAGGAATATTGGGCATGATGCACATTTATGTAAAAGGGGGTTTGAAAGCCATATATGTTTCCCTTTTTTGTGCATCATTTAGGCATATAAAAATTGCCTTCAAATTTGATGTAATTACCATGGGAGGGCCATAGTGCATTCTTTTGTGCATCATTTGGCACATAAAAATTGCCTTCAAATTTGATGTAATTTCCATGGAAGGGACATAGTGCATTTTTTTTAGCATCATATTTGGCATGAGAATTGCCTTTGAATTTTGATGTATTGGCCATGTAAAGGTATTGATGTAAGCATGAAATCATCATGTAAAAGGGTTATGAAGCATTGTAATGGCTATTTATCCACTCTTGAGTGATGAGAGTGAGAGGCGTTATTGTTGCGCCTTAAGCCTTCATTGGATTCTTTGTAATCATGATGTAAACAATTGATTGAGGCGATTTTCCTACGCCATTTTGGCGATTCATTGTAAACTTGAACAAGAGTGTAGTTATAAACTCTTGGCAAGTAAGGTATACCAAAGATTGTGGTACATGTATCATCTTCTACAGGTTGCACGATTATGCAGGTGGGCTTCGACATTTCAGCTCCGAAGAACAAAGGTGAAGGAGATAAGGGATGTGCCTTTCCAAACATTTGCTTTGCAGCGGTTGCAAGTGTTGGCTTGCATTATGATTACGAAGTACGCGTGTGAAGGAGTCTTAAAAGAATACAAATTTTAGGGAAATTTCCATACATATAAAGTTGGTACTTTTGGAGACCAAAAGGTTCTTTGTGGGGAGGCGTGATCCAAACGGATTTCCACACATGGAAGGAATTTACTGTGTTCACCAATTTTATTTGCAGAGTGGTGAAGTTATATGTTGAGTTTTATATTTCTCATGCATTTTATTAATGCTTTGTGAGGAAAGGGTCTCATGCATTCTTATGCTTTATGAGATGCTCATGCATATTATTTATGATTTATGAACTTTTGAAAAACTCATACATTATTATTCATTATTGATGTAAAATGATTAATACTTGTGAGGGAAATTAGACTCACATATTTATCATTAAATTATTAATTTGGAAATTGGTTTTTATGTGAAAAACCACCTCACACCAATTTGTCATTCTTCTCACTATTAGGTTGAGAGAATCACGGACATGGATGAAGAGTCCTTGGGCGGTTTTGAGACTTTTCCCTTTATGTACTTGAATATAGTTTGAGATCCTACATTCATGGATATTGTTTTTCCTCTTTTGTAATTAGATCTTATTATTGTGGATCTGGGAGTTAATGCTCTTTCTTAAGATGGAGTGAGGAAAAACTATATAATGCCTTATGTGAGCCCTTTGTAAGGGGAGAGTAAGGAGGAGAGTAATGGAGAGTTAATGAGGGAAGTTAGAAATCCATAGTGCTACTACTCCTAAGTTTTGAGAGACTTATTCATGTAAAGTATTATCCTTCTTATGTATGGAGAGGTATGAGTGTGAGCAGTCTTCTTGAATATTCACTGAAGGAGAAGACATATCTTATGTAATCAATTATGATAAGGTCCCAACATCTTTTGAAGAAGGAATGGAAGCGATCTGTATTACAATTGAAGCGGATCCAAAGACATATACCAAGAGGGGTGAACTTCGTTACCAATATTGGTTGTCTCTCTCTCTTGTCTTTTCATGTGATTTATTCCATTTTGAGTTCATGTGTGTTATGTATTATTGTTTACAAGCATGGTTAATCATGGATTCATATGCCCTTTAATCCTTATGCAAATACTTCGTCAGAAAAAGATTCTTAATTGAAAACTTGCGTAAAGTACTCGCTCGTTATCAGATGAACCACGTTAAATTCCCGTGTTATGATGTGTATGTTATTATGATGTGTTGGTTTTCTATGTTTGGTGTGCACATGTAATAGATTCTTATGATTTGATATGAATATGTATTTGATGGTTCTGCACACATGGTGAATGGTTGAATAAGATAAATGTGTCATGTGTTATGATGTTGTTATGATTTCGTGCACATGGTATATTGCATGTTGAATGAATGGTAAGTAAGAATGAATGTTAGAACGATCTCCATTCCCTTCATGACTGTGGAAGCCTGGTTCCTGCAATCCCCATAGGTACCTTGGGTGAGACTTCACTTGCATGTGGGTGATTCTGAAAGGGCTGGTATCTTGGGATTTGTTGGTGAATTAATGTTGAACCCCAGGTTTGTCCACTACACACCAACAAATGGTTTCATTGTAGGGATTGGGATCTGTGATTGAGGGGGATGTGGAGACCTACTAAGGAGGAGATTGGACAATGGTTGGACACACATGAGATCGATTTTTTCGTAGATCAGAATAAGAATCCATGGATCGGCACAAAGAAATGGCTACAAAGGTATGTGTTTACAGATTTTCATGGAATTTTCTTTGTTGATTTTTTGAATATTTTAGTAGAGTGGATCTAGAGATTAATTGAACAGATGGAAAGGTTTTGTACTTATATTTTGAGAAATTGGACTTCTGATTTAATTAGGAAAATCAATTCCATAAGAAATCAGGTATCATGCACAATATATTACGAGATGGAAAGTGTGTTGGGAGGTTAAATTACTGAATTTTCCATAGATTGTACTCAGTCATATAGTGTTTTTGAAAGGGAATTATTTAAGGGATCACGCGGAAGATACCTAAAGTCACTATCTACTTGGATTAAGATATTATTTTTTGACAAGGGAGTTATGAAAATGTTATCTGATTGTTAAGCACGTTCGTGCACACAGGGAGACTGGGGGTTGACCAGAGGATGGTCTGAGCATAAAGAGGGATGAAGAGAAGGAATGAAGAACAAATGGGATGAGGATGCTAAGAGAAGAAGAGTGTGTGAGAAACAAAGATATTGGAGTATTGCACAATGGTAAGAGATTCAAACCGAATACGAAGAGGATTGTGGCTAAGAGAGAGGGGAATCACAATGAAAACGAGGAAATAGACACTAGTGTGATACTCAAGATCGAAGGAAGTCTTCACACAGAAAAAAAATATCCACCAACTTAGTCTATTAAAAGAAGATATCGCTCAGATAAAATTCCGCGTCAAACCCACGACCCGGTGTGCGTCGCCAAGAACTAAGGTAAGATTAGAATATTTGTCAATTATAGTTATTGAATGAAGTAAAGGTAGTAGTAAAAGTAGTAAAAGTAGTGGAAGTAGTACGTCGAGTCAGAATCAGTTAGTGTTATTAGGAAAGAATACCATGTAGAACATGATGGTAGTAGCAGATCCCACTTTAAGAATGTTTGTCTTCCATGGAGCGGGGACAAAGGATCTAGAAAAACATTTGTTCATTTGTGAGACAATATGGAATGTGAAGCACGTCCAAGATGATGATGAAAAGATTGTGTAATTGGAAATGACATTCAAAGATCATGCATTATTATGGTACATGAAATATCGAACTACGACACTTATGGGACAAACTAGAACATTGACAGAGGTAAGACAAACTCTATTGAAAGAGTCCTAAAAACTTAAATCTAAGTCGCAGTGCATTACTTACGGAGTTGAAGGAGATTAAGCAGATAGTAAATGAATCACTGTGGAACTATGATAAAATATTTAAGATACTAAAGGATTAGTTGACATTCCAAATTCCAGATGAACAACACAAAGAGTGGTTTATTGCAATATTGTTTCTGCATATACGTTGCTCGTTGATGCAATAGAAGATCATGTCGCAGTCAAAAGTCTTATAAATTGCTATGAAGTTAGAAGCATCCAAGGTAGCAGAAAATGGTGCAAGGATGGATCAAGTGCAGTCGTAGTTAGCAACGCTGAATATTTAGTTGCGAGATCTTGTGAAAGGAAAAGAAAAACATGAGGAAGTCAGGTGTATCACGTGTAGAACAAAAGGACATCAGAAGAATGAATGTCCATTGTTTCAGTAGTATTTGAATATAGGTGCTTCGAATCCACTAGGGGTATGGTGAGATATTTTCAAAATGATGGGTCATCGCCCTCATAATTTCGCATTGATGCAGAAGTATCAGAGTACTGCAAGAAATCTATTTTGTAAATTTTGCAAGTCTATCAGACATGAAGAGAAGGATTTTTGTGCATTTGATTTGATGAGAGAGTGCACTATAGATGCATACAAAGTCCAGGGAGAAGAATTCGAAGGAGGAGTGTCGCAATATAATACTCCAAGAGGTTGTAATCAAGCAAGAAGAAGAGGGTTCAAAGGTCGTGGAAGAGGATGATTTGGCATAGGTAGAGGACCTATTATGTAACGCCCCCGACCATCAACCCCACGGTCGAGCCAATGCTACTACGCGGAAAAACACTTATGTAACACATTATGCATTCTAATGAACTTAAAATGCTTAATTACAGTTAAACACAAAATTACTGCTAGCATTTCAGAGTTAATGGAAATAACAATAATTCATATGCACAACAAAATACGTGATAACATTGCAAGAATCACAGGTATGAAATTTAATTAATTACAGAATTACAAAACATAGTGACACTTATCTTTGAAACTGTCACACACCACCAACTGCGTGTAGACCTTCCACGAAACTCCTAGCCTTAGACCACGCGACTCATCACTCTCGGCAGTAGGTCACCCCTAAGCTGGGACTAAGCTTCACCAAGTAATGAATCCTAGGCTAGGTAAGGTTTACATGAAGAATACATGTAAAAGAAGGAGGATTCTCTCCCAGGAACCACTTATGCCCACTGCCCACAGACTCTCCTTCCCACATGCTTGTCCCACCCCAAGAGTATACACATTCTCTGTCACCTAGACAGTCCTTCGGCTGCTAACCTCCCTTGCCTTGGGCTTCAGCAACAGACCGGACTGGAAATCTCTGAGCTCTGTGGCAGCTACAGGGTTCCTTCCAGGAGCTCTCTCCTTCCTCCGCGCACTCTCTCACCTGGAGAGAGTCACTCACAGGCTTAGTAAAACTTACCTCTTCAACAACAATCACCTCCCTCAACTAGGGAGAGGTTACACACAGGTCATACAACCGGTTTCCTTAATATCGTTCTCGTACAAAGAAGAAAAACAACAAGGCTCAGTAACGAACATACAACAACAACAAACCACACCCAGCCAAGAACTGCATGGCCGCCACAATCAACTAGGACAACAAACATGGGTTTCCAAAACAGATGATAGACATACGCTTCAAGCCAACCAGGCTCAACAATTACGGGACATTCGGTTTTCCCAACCATCCATACATAACAGACTCATGGTTCTGGGTTTCGGGGATGCGTGATAAGAAATCCACGCGAAGGTCGAACACAAACTTGACGGTTTTGACAGAGGGTGTACCGACTCCTCTAGAAATCAACACAGGCCTTTTTGGTTTCAGAGTTGCATGAGGGTATTCTTGCAGAGGTCATACGGGATTCCCGGTTCAGCCAGTCGACGATAGAATGGAGGAGAAACCCCCATCATGGATCAACTCAATAGCTTTAACTGCATGCGCTTGGGTTGACACTTGTCACCCATGAAGCTCGTTCCTTCCCATTTGGAAGTCACTCATCCTTCCAAAGAACTTAGGATAAAACATCACATTTAGACAACTTTGGAATAGTAATAATTTAATATTATTCTCAAGGGTTTAAGCCCCCTCAACTTAGCCCCTCTTCCAACCTCTCAACCCCCTCTCCCTTACTCAGGCATTGTGGATTCTTAGTCCCCCATCACTCATTCATCGTGGTCGTTCCACACGCAAAGATGTTTTGTATTAATACTGTGCATAATTACATGTACAAAAATTAGGTTCCTGGCCTTCAACACTTAGGATCCCTGGCCTAATAACACATAAGCCCACTAGCTTATATGACTTGGCTGACCCGTTGAAATAATGTAACTGCGAAGAGCATTCTTATTATTATTGGATTAAATCCCCATTGTGGATTAATCATGTCATTATTATTATTATTGTTATTGGATTAATCCCCATTGTGGATTAATCATGCCAGTAATTGTATAAGGACCAAATCCCCTTTTGCGGATTGGTCATCAAACAATTATAAAGGGCAGAATAAGAAGTCGCCCCCAACAGTTATTATTGAAGACCCAACATTAAATAAAGGTGGGTTTACCCACCCAGAGTGACAGGTCGGCCCTGCCAGTGGTGACCTTTCACACGTGCCAGTTTTGTATGTATAGGAGGCTAGCGCCTCACTTCAAACACACAACTCACTTGCTCATTTCTCTTATGAGGCAAGCTGCAATTACCAGAGAGAGGAGAAGAAGAGTGGCACATCTCTTGGGGAGGACTATCTATATTGGTTTGAGTTATCTCTTGAACATTGTATAAGCTATTTATGATAAGGAAGTTTTTGCTGGGTTTTCTTCCCCTAGAGGGTTTCCCAGGATAAATGTTGTGTCTCTTGTGAATGTGTATTTCTCAGTGATCTTGTTCTTATGACGCTCTTATCTATTGAAATGCAAAGAACTGTAATAATGGCATAAACATTAACATGGTATCAGAGCCAACCTGAAGGAAGCAATTTGCAAGAGGAAAAATGTCACTGTTACCATACCCAAAAATTAGGGTTTTGTAAAAGTGAATATTTTTAGCTCCCTAACCACCTAGAAAGTTGCGCCCTCCCCCAAGGATCATTTTGGCACTTAGAGCGCACCTTTTCAGTGGCTAGATCTCCCGGAAAGTGAAACCCTAGTTTCACAAAGTACCAGAAAACCAAAGTACCAGAAGTACTAGAGTACCAGAAGTACCAGAAAACCAGAAGCACCAGTCCAGAAATCCGCAGATCAAGTTTGAGGGGGTAAAAGTTGGATTTTCAAAATTCCGACAACACCAGCTAACTCGCCTCAGCTCAGCGCATCTATCCCCTGGATCAGAATTTCAAAATTTGAAGTTTGAAAAATTAGGGTTTCCTCATAAAACCCTAAGTTGCAGTTGCAATTGCAGTCTCAGAACCAGTTCCAGTTGCAGTACCAGTTGCAGTTGCAGCCATAGAACCAGTTGCAATCACCCTTGAAGTTATCTTAAAAGTTG
>ML781061.1:177786-190125 GCA_009831015.1 Picea engelmannii
ACTTGATACTGATTCACCCCCCTCTCAGTATCAACACTCACCCAACACTCCTTGGACTTGATTGGGCCTTTTACAACTAGACTATCATTGACCTAAAGAAGAGACAAATGATATTTGAAGTAGAATACTTGAAGGTTACTTCGCCGTTAGATCCTACCGAAGAAAGAATATATGTAGAACCAGTAAAAGGAAAAGAGCTCAAAAACATGTATAACATGACTACACAGATGGAAAATTATGTGAATCCTACAATTGATGGTGTGCTTAGTTGGGTAAGTATTAGTTCATGCACATCATATTCAAAAGAAGCTTTGGAAAATTGGAAATAGAGATTGCACAAAGTGTCCACAAGGAAATGTGCTCGGATTACCTATGTGTTGCGATGGATTGGGACCGAGGTATGTGATTCTCCAAGGTATGAAGGACTAAACGATGCATATTCTTTTATAAGAGAATTTGAATTTCAAATATCAGATCAACATAGATTATTAGCGTTATATGTCATGTCGAAAGTGACCTAGGTAATATGGTGGGTTGCACGTAAGGATGGAATAAAAGATTGGAAACAATGTAGAAGACTATTACAGGTCAGGTTCAGGACAAAAAATGAAGATACTATGAAAAAGTATACATGATTGAACTGCCTGATGGAGCATGTTACGCAGTGTATTGTAACATGGAATAAAGTACCCAGGAAAGAATGGACACATTTGTTTGTACACACCTTGGACACAATCCCGAAGAATTGGTACTTGGAAATGGAAGTGCACATAGAAAATACATATTGGGAATAATTAACGCTAAATTTCAAGGTAACTTTTAGTTTTGAATATGATGCTCCTTTCATTGACTCAACTTTGCAGGTCATCAACAACAAGTTTTTTTCAGTAGAAGACTCGATAAAATTAGTACATGTATGTAGCACACATAGATATTCTATGAAAATTGAAGAATTTTTGCGTTGTTATAATGTTGTTGAAGAAGACCAAGATGAGGATGAAGATCCCATAAATATACAAATACCCAAAATGGAAGGAGAGGGCACGGTAGAAGGACCACAACTTGAATCAGATGTATATGCAAAGCCATTGAGAACATGCAAAGTCATTAAGAACACACAAAGTAAATATTGGTACATAATATAAGACCAAATTTGTGAATATAGGAGACTATTGGAATGACGAGAGTGTGGAGAAGATAGTGGACTTATTGCACGAGTATTAGGGTTTGTTTCCGACTAATGTTTCAGAGATGAAAGGGATCACTAGGAAGTTAGGAGAGATGAATATTCCCTTGAAGCCAAATGCTAATCTAGTAAATCAAAGACAATACAAATTGAACCCGATGTATAAGAAGAAGGTGAAAGTGGAGATAGATAAGATGTTGGAAGTGGGAATTATTGAACCTGTCGTGGAATCAAAGTGGACCAGTTCAATGGTGGTTCAGGATAAGACGACAAGAGGGATCACAATTTGTATAGATATGAGGAAATTAAATGATGCATGCTTACATGATCCCTTTCCTACACCATTTACAGTTGAAGTGTTGGAGAATGTAGGGGGAAAAGAAGCATATTCATTCATTGATGGATTTTCAGCATATCATCATATCAAGATTGCACAGGAAGATATATATAAGATTGAATTTGTGACATAATGGGGGTGTTACCAGTACACATTTATTCCTTTTGGATTGAAGAATGCACCAACAATATTCTCTAGAGTGGTTGTAGTAGCATTTAAAGAGTTTATCCATAAGTTATTAGAAGTATACGTAGATGACTGGACAACGTTCATCTTGTTGAAAGATCATATTGAGATTTTGTTCTTGATGTTGGATAGGTGTAGGCAGTTTCAGATATATTTAAATTTCAAGAAGTTCATTTTATGTGCGTCGTTTCGTATCCTACTAGGTCATGTAGTGTGTAAGTAAGGATTGTTGGTGGACCCCACGAATATTGTTGTAATTGTTGATTTACCACTGCCTACTTCAGTGCAACAGTTACAAGCAATGTTGGGGCATACATGGCAGTACATGAAGTTCATTAAAGGATATGGGGAGATTACAACCCTTATGGAAAAATTACTAAAGAAGGATAATAAGTTTCAATGGAGTGAGGAATGTTAGGAAGGTTTAGATACTTTGAAGCAGAAATTGGTTACCACACCAATTTTGATATTTCCAGATTGGAAGAAGGAGTTTCAAGTTCATGTGTATGTGTTATATGTGGATTTGGGCACAATATTAGCTCATCCTATAGAAGGAGATATAGATCACACAATTGCATTTTCAAGTAGGAATTTTTCAACAACAAAACATAATTGTACTACGACAGAACGTGAAGGATTATCAATGGTGTATGCCCTGCAAAACTTCAAACATTACTTGCTAGGTTCACACTTTAAGATGTACACAGACCATTATGTGCTAAGATATTTGGTTAATAAGCCAGTGTTGTGGGGGAGAATATGCAGATGGATATTATTGTTTTAGGAATATGAATTTGAGGTAATTGTGAAACCAGGGAAATTTAATTCAGGACCTGATCACTTATCACACATACTATCAGGAAAAGATATAGAAAACCTGGATGATAGGTTACCAGACACACACTTATTTTTAGTACAAATGGTTGATGACTATTTTGCAGACATAGTTCAGTTTTTGAGCACAGGAGTAACCCCACCTAAGTTTACAGTTGCACAGAAGAAGCAATTAGTAGTGAAGGCCACATATTATCAACTTATAGTAGGAAAATTGTATAAGTTAGGCGCATATGGTATTCTGTGATGATGTGTATTAGAACATGAAAGACATATGATATTGTCAGAGGAACATGAAGGGGTTGCAGGAGGACTCTACGAAGGAAAAGTAATAACTCAGAAGATTGTGCATGGAGGATTATGGTGGCATACCCTTCATAAGGATGCCAAGGAATTTTGTAAGACATGTGATGTTTTCCAAAGAATTGGGAAGCCTTCTAGGATAAATGATATTCCCTTAGTACCATAGGTGACATTACAAGATTTTGATAAATGGGAAGTGGAATTTTTTGGGCCTATCAATCCACCTGCGAAGAGATCAGGAGCCAGATACATCATTACTGCGACAAATTATTTAACCAGATGGGCTGAAGCGGAACCAATAAGAGATTGCAACGTGAAGACAACTGCACAATTTTTGTTTGAAAACATGTTGACAAGGTTTGGATGCCCCAAAATACTCATGAGTGATGAGGGAACTCATTTTATGAATAGGAAAATTGCAGCATTGACAAAGGAGTTTTAGATTCATCATCAGAATAACACACCATATTATCCTTGGGAAAATGGAATAGTGGAAGCATTCAATAAGATATTAGAACATGCACTAATGAAGGTGTGTAATGTAAGTCGATACGACTGGGACTTGAATATTTCAGTAGTATTATGGGCATATAGGAATAAAAGTAACAAGTTGACATGGCATACCTCATTTAGACTGGCATATGGCCAATAAGATGGTATGCCTATGGAATTCATAGTATCAAGTTTGGGAATTTCTACAATGACAGAGCTTACAGATTCTGGCGTAGTGGAGAAGAGATTGTCAAATCTAGTAGAGATGAAAGAGGACCAATTTGTCACAGGTTTCCATCAAAAAGTTGAGAAAGCACACGAGAAAGAATGGCATGACAGGCACATTAAACAGAAGAAGTTCCAGACATGAGACTTAGTTTTTCTTTACGAAAATAAGTTTTTGCAGCATCCTGGGAAGTTTCAGATGCATTGGTTAGGTCTATATGTGATCATGTTTCTGACAGATGAAGGTGTTGTTCAATTGGAGAAACTTAATGGAGAAGTTGTGGAAGGACTAGTTAATGGTAGTCGAATTAAACTGTATAGGGACAACCACACTTTCGCGCATTAGTTGGAGGTGCAGTATGTGTACCATAATACTTGCATTATAGTGTATTATAGAAGAAAATGAAGAAGAAAAAAAGAAAAGAAATAAAAGAATTTGAAGGTTGAAGTGATGCATAAGGATAAACGAGTAAGGAGAGAAACCAAAAAGTTGCATAGAGATGTAGAAAGAGGAAGGAATCATGCACGGGAAGAAGAATTTAAGTGCGACAAATATATGCGTAGAGAGCAGAAAACACATTAAAGAGTGTACATGATGGGACAAACATTAAAGAGCGATCATAACGACGAAGTAGTGGAGACACGTAGTCATAAATGGAAAGAGGTGACGAGACCATGACAGAATGAAAATATCTCAACCATGATCCACAAAATAAGCCGAATTTATTATAGAGTATGGAAATAATTGAATTGAAGTACAAGTTGGATTAGACTACAAGTTTGGGCACAGAGAACAAAAATAGAAACAATTGGTAATCAATTATCAAAGCAGTTGAAGGGTCGATGGAAAGGAGTTATTTTCATTTGATTCTTCATTGAGAGAAGATAGCCAAGTGAACGTAGACAAAGCCGAAGAATTAGTCGCCAAATGAGTAGTTTCAGAGAGAAATGGTACCAACGAAGACATGAGAAGCTTCGTCACAGCCGAAGAAACAATGCACCAAGAAGACATCGATACATGTGACCAAGGAAACACAGGGAGAATCAACATTAGGGTCAACCCCGATTCACTATCCAAGGGATTATGTACCACCAAGGAAACCGACAATAAAGTAGGTGAAGTTACATAAAGAGTCGAAGTATGAACTCGTTGAGCCAAAAATTCCACAAGATGTGATCCTTGAGTAAGATATGCTCGGTGTAGTAGGAAGCATGAGGTATACAGACCACGACCTAACATATGTGAATAAGTTTCTAGAATTGGATTCAAACAAGTACATAAGTGTAAGAATCACCCTAGATTCACAAGCAATCATAGTAGAACCACATGAATGGGTGATATGGATGGAAAAAATAGGTATTCTGAACCTTTTCGATATTATGCACTTTGGTAGGAGAGCAAAGATAAATATTTCTTTTAAATTATTACTTAGTTGTGTACGTGGAGGATTTCTATGGTTAGATAGACCGTTGTCCATAGACACAAATTTGATTGCCCGGATAATTGGGTTGCCATCAAAAGGGGAATACCTATCACTATTATTCACAGACAAGACAAGGAGAAAGTATTGGTAGAAAGAATGAAGGAAAATCACAACACATTTAGAGGTGCAAACGGTCTGGATGTTGCAAGAACCAACGATGATATAGTCTGATTCATGACACAGTTGTTGGCATGCAATTTATTGAGGAAATGTCGCAAGGATCAGGTACCAACAGGTGTGATAGTGACAAGTGAGAAGTGTGTTGTAGGAGTTCAAAATGTGTATAGGTGACAAACTTTTGTGTTGGTACATCTCGGAACCGATAAACTAAGTCCCTTCCAGTTGGGCCTCCGCCACTTCAATCCTCCACCAAAGGCAAGCTCATATAAAGGAGACAATGAGGTTCTCCATAAAATAAGGAAGATCTTGGGATTGAACAATGTATTTAGACTTTTAAGGATAAAGGGATGCAGACTCAATGTTAAGTGAAATTTCTACAGAGTATATTTTCTCTCAAAAGTTGAATTCCCTCCTCCTCCATGGCTTGGATATGGCTCAATTTATAGCCTTCAAATGGAACTGAAGGGTCGAGTCGGAACGTTTCTAGTATATGGAAGGTCAAGGATCATGGATCTTGTGACGTGACATGGAAACCTGACACATTTTTTAATTTTGAGCACCAAACCCGATGTATGTAGGTTGTAGTGGTGCAACCTATGTATACACATGTTATCTAACTGGTAGGGCGTGTATATGTTGAAAAATATGATTTTTTGGCTCTGCAAAGTACAAAATGGGACTTCAAGTCTGCATAGGGAAATTGAAAGGCCATCCAAGCAGGTTGCATGGGGTGAGGAAATTTTTTCTATAACACCATCATTACCTCCCAACTTAATTTTTTTCACACCCTTGTGAAAACAAAAATGATGATGTAGCTACTACTACTTCCTCTCTTACTAATTAACTATTGTTAATCTCTACAATCCTGCTCCAAATCATATGCCACAAATTGGCTAGTGTCACCCTTGCTATGGTACCTAGGATCTTTCTACACCTTTTTCCAGTCTTCCCTTTCCTTATCTTCATCCAAGAATACTATTATTGTAGGGTAAAAAAGGATATGGGTTTTGAACCTAAGCTATATCTAATTGATATTGACCCTCCTCAATGAATTCTTGCATAATTGGTCCCTAAACATGGAGGCTTGCAAGTTACTAGGGAAATGAGGATCAACCCTATTAAGGTCATGTGGGAATGAATTCCACCTTCTTTAGTGGGAATAGGGAGCATATTTATGTTTGATCCAATAAAGGAAAATTGGATGGTTGTTAAAATAATATTAGGGTATGTATAAGGAACCAACATCTATGTCTTAGTCATCAATATCAGGGTAATGATAGTTTTGACTTACATGGGTTTGTTGATGGAGATTGGGTTGGAGATGTGGACAAGAAAATGTCCACAAGTGAAAATCTATTTTATTTGTTCCAATGAGTAGTGAGGTTGATGAGTAATACACAAACCATCATTTCCTCTTCTAGTTCAAAGGCACAATATGTTGTTGCAACAAAATTTATAAAAGATGCATTTTGGTTATTGAGATTATGAAACAATCTTGCTATCAAATAGGCTAGTATAGAAATCAAATGTGATAGCCAAAGCACCATTGTAATGACTAAGATGACAAATTATAGTTCTAAGAATAAGAATATTGATGTGAAGTACCACATTGTGAGGGAAATAGAGGAAGTAGGTGTAATGAAATTGATAAAGTGTAGATCAAATGTAATGCAACATAAGAACTAACAATGAGATCAATGGAGTGAAGTTTGTCTTGTGTAGAGACATGCTTGGAATTTACACATGTTCAATGTGATCTTCTCAATAAATTTAGAGAGTAATCTACATGAAAAAGTTTACCTATCAATGTCATTTTATCCCATCTTATGATATTTTCATTCCCCTTAATTTGTCTATCCAATTGCAACTTATTCCACCACAAAGATGCATGACTCTTCAATTTTGTACATGTAAGTCTTACCTTTTTTATATCCTCAATATGTTCAACACTCAAATAATTTCTCCATCTCCCCTATTTAGTCAATCAATTCTTCAAGGTTCAATCTTCCTCCATACATAGGGGTTTAAAGTTTGGGTTTGCCTCAAAAATATGTTATGGCTCTTATCAGTCTTTCTTTTTTAGTGCACTCCTCTTCTATTTCTTTTGTTGTGGCTTCATCGAATCCCTACAAATTTTCAATGTAAACTATCTAATCATATCCCTACAAATTTTATGTCATCATATCCCTACAAATTTTTAAAGTAAACTATATAATCATATTGTTGAAATACCTTTACTACCTCATGGTTGTTATATTCCCTAGAGGTTTCCTATATAGTCTCCCTCTTGTCGAAACCACCCCCCATATTTCACTTTGATGCTAATTATGTGTAATCTGTAGGGTTGTATACAGAGAAAGATTCACTAGCCTAGAATATAATTACAATAGGGGATATCAAAAGAGAGGTATATTGAACCCTCTTAGTTTCCCGATGTGAAGGGGATATTAACAAAACAGAAAGTTTGGGATGACAAAACAATAATAGAAGGCATAAGAAATAGGCTTTTGAAATTTCAATTTTTAGAAATAGAGAAATATAGGGTTTGGAAGGTATTATCCCAGGTTTCAATTTTTTTTGGTTTTGGAGTGCTAGGATATCCCTCCTATAGTAATGATGTTTACCTTCAGTTTCATAAATGGAACAAATCATAAAAACTATAGAATTCCTAGGTAGGTAGGGTTATAGCTTCCAATATAGGTCAGTTCAAAATAATTTTGGGAACCACATGGAGATATAAAACACCCTCGGGAGGGAGATAAGCACACAGACTCTGAAACGAAAGGACAATACCACTTAATGACATTCTCAACCATTTTTAGCAGCAATTAGAGGAGATCCATTACCGATTTATGTGGCATCTCCACGAGTTTGGACGGATGGGGCTCCTCTTCCTTTGTCGATGTCCAAATGGAAGTTGTGACCCCTGAATATATCCACTCTTGCACGAGTTTGGATGCATAGGGCGCCTTGCTCTGCCTTCGTCGATGTCTCCACTCCTGCACATGGGGTTTCGTCGATAGTGTTGCTCTTGTGCGCCTAGGGCTATGCTCTTCTTGTTGTCTCCACTCCTGTGCGGGGTTTGGATGGATAGGGATGCTCTCATGCACCTAGGTCGACTTCTCTCTGGTTGATGTCGTGAATGGGCGCGGGGAATTAGATTTTTGATTTTTGTTTTTTTATAATGTTTTATTATTATTTGTTTTTAATTTAATTAATATATAACTAATATATATAGTATAATATTATATTATATATATATATATATTAATTAACCTTATCAAAATTGGTATGGACAAGGGGAATCTGACTGTTTAATTAAAACAAAGCATTGCAATGGTCCATGTGGATGCTGACGCAATGTGATTTATGCCCAGTTCTTTGCATGTCAAAGTGAATAAATTCAACCAAGCACGGGTAAACAACGAGAATAACTATGAATCTCTTAAGGTAGGCAGATGTTTTGTCATATAATTAGTGACACACATGAATGGATTAACGAGATTCCCACTGTCCCTAGCTACTATATAGAGAAACCACAACCAAGGAAATGGGCTTGTAAAAATTAGTAGGGAAATAAAACCATGTTGAGCTTGACTCTAGTCTGACTTTGTGAAATGACTTGAGAGGTGTAGAATATGTGGGAATCATTTTCAACGCAAGTGAAATACAACCACTACTTTTAACATTATTTTACTTATTTTGTGGGGTGGAGGCGGGGCACTGCGCATATGTTAAAATATAACACACATTTCCTCAAAGTGTTTTCATTGATGGCAATGGTCGAGAGATTATTCTTCATGAACTTGATGGCAATGACTTTAGGAAACCAAAGAGGATCATTGCTTTTAAGGACGTACAAAGTTCCTACAAAGAGGATCATATGTAAGATGTTAATATTTCTCTTGACCTTATTCACCAACATAAATTTCAAGAAAGAATGAGAAGTCATTTGGGCATACTTCCATAGCGACATTACATTGTTGGTAAGGAAACAATCCTTCACACTAAGCATCAACCCGTTATGTTTATGAAATTTCAATCTAAGATTACAAAGGCATCTTAAATGGGAATCTTATGTTTAAAATTTTTATCCCATTATTAAGTACAAAAGGAGGACTACTAATAAAGTTGTTAATATGTTGAATAGCCCTCCTTCCAAGGTTTTGCATATTCTCAATACCTAATTAATTTGACTATATTGGATTCTACCAACCACTTATAGTTAATTTCCTCATGTCCTCGAGAATCCATATCCCTAAACCTTATTAGTGATTTTCCCACTACTCTTAGTAAGCACATATTAAAAATCATTGAACAAGATCGATGTGAAAGAATGGTACCATATACCCAAGATTGATGATCTCATAAATTAGTTGAAAGAGCCAAATATCTTAGCAATATTGACCTAACTTTTATTTATCAATGAGTACATATGAACCCTTCTAATTGTTAGGAAGAACTCTCAAGACCAAATATGGGATCTATGTCAACAATGGATTTTCAAGACAATGATAATAAGATGTTGTTAATGCACCCCACACCAATGTTTAAATCTCTCTATTGACATGCTTGTGTTCATGTGCACTTTTTTTTACAAAACAGGGTGGGGCTAGGTGCAAGTCCTAGGAAAAATTGAAAAATAGATTACCCCAACTCATGGTGACCTCCTAGGAAAAGGGTGGTTTCCATATCACGGTATGGAGTTTATATATTCCTTCAAAGATAAAAAAATAAAAATAAAAAATAAAATAGTGTAGTGGTTGGTTGCTTGTGTTGACTAAAAGAATTTAGTGAGAAACATTGGTGGTTAGTACTCATGACTTTTGGTATTGCTAATGTTTCAACTACATTGAGTATGAATCATCAAAGACATATTTCACCCATATTTGGGTAATATATAGTGTTATATTTGGATGGAATATTGGTTTATAGAAATAGTTGGTCGGAAGATCATATGTAAGATATTAATATTTCTATTGACCTTATTCACCAACATAAATTTAAAGAAATAATGAGAATTCATTTGGGCATACTTGCATTCATTGTTTGGGTTTTGTTATGAAGTATGCTAGTGTGAATGCATATCTAGCCAAGGTCAAAGTCCTTCACGGTTGGCCCAATCCCTCTAATACTACATATATAAAGAGTTTATTAATCCTTGGTGCCATGAATTTCTATAGAAAAGTCATTCAACATTTCTCTCACAACATTCAACCATTTCATCAACTCTGCAATCAAAATAATTTATCATGGAATGTCGCAACACCTAAGGGAATTCAACAATTCAAGGATTCCCTTTGTTGATCTATGCCTTGGTTTAATCACTCAAGCAATATTGACATTACATTGTTGGTAAGGAAACAATCCTTCACACTGAGCATCAACCCCTTATGTTTATGAACTTTCAATCTAATATTACAAAGGCATCTTAATTGGGAATCTTATGTTTAAAAATTTCATCCCATTATTAAGTACAAAAGGAGGACTACTCATAAAGTTGTTGATATGTTGAATAGCCCTCCTTCCAAGGTTTTACATATTCTCAATACCTAATTAATTTGAATATCTTGGATTCTACCAACCACTTCTAGTTAATTTACTCATGTCCTCGAGAATCCATATCCCTAAACTTTATTAGTGATTTTCCCACTACTCTTAGTAAGCATGAATGTATATTTGTTATACGACACAGACGGTGACTATAAAGAGTGGGTGTGTGAGTGATATTTGAGTCTAGAAACCCTCCCATATCGTCAAGGCATGCAAACAATCTATCCATGTCAAATCTGGTGCATACAGAAACATTTTGAAAAAATATCAACGATGGCCCCATTCACAGGTCATTATTTCCCATCATGTACTGTAGCTCTAGTACAATGTCTTTTAATAGTTGTCTCCTTTAAAATTTGACCGAGAAAATTAAAATAAAATGAGGAAGAGATCGGTCGATATATAGAGTGGGTGTGTTAGTGATCTTTGAGTCTATAAACTCTCCCATATCGTCAAGGCATGCAAACCGTCTATCCATGTCAAATTTCAGTGCATACATTTCCATGAGGCATAACTCTTTTATTATGGATTTTATTTGGTTGATTTAAAGGGTGTTTCTAGGAATTTAATCAAGAGAACAATATGCAAAATGCCAAGGATTCAATAAAAAAAAAACATAAATAATAAGAAAAAAAAGAATTGAAAATGTAATAAGAGAATGGAGAGAAAATGTGAAGAAAGATAATGTTGGAAAAATATGCAAAAGGAATATGAAGAAAAAAATATTTGGATAGGGCTAGAGGACCAATGCATTGTTTGAATAAGGATAATGATGAAATTATTGAGACCAATTATGAAGCGAACAATATTAAGAAAAGGTTACTTCTTCTCACTTCAAATTGATTTGCACGTGCATTTTGAAATTAAATGGTTGACCAAATGTGTTAGCAACACATGGATCTATATCACCCATTTTATTATTTCATCGAAGCACAAAATTTGTTTCATGAAGATGATTTATGAAAACTACTATTTAATCCATAATTTCAAATTAATCTATAGAATTATCTCTCGACCTCCTCAAACCCATGTTTTGTTTCAAATAATCATGTCCAAGATTCTCAAGGAGAAGGGAATATTGTGTGCCTAAACATATAATTTTTTTTCATATGTGATCCGTCAGATCTTTTAATGACTATGGTTGAGTTTTAATTTTGCATGCGTTAATTAACCATTTGAGAAAACTTAGTGAAGAATGAGGAAAGGAGAGGAATTATAAAATCCATATACACATATGAAAATCTGAAATGAAAGAATAAACAACAAACCATAACACGCAGATTGATAACGGAGTTCGGCACAACTTTGCCTACGTCTCCGGGCCTTTTTCTTTGTGGGGGAGGCTTCTTTATTTCTGTTCAAAAGCTCAAAAATACATTGCTGCAATGCCAAATGGATACAAGACTGATCTGGTCATGTTCTTCCAGATCTCTAGAACCATGCAAATAAAAAGACACACAAAACGGACGTCCGGAGTGTAACAACCTAAAAATTCTAAACATCATTTTTAATCATAATCCAATTAATTCCTAACTGAGACAATAACCATTGTCGGCCTTCGGAACTTCTTCCGTCGGGATTTCGCTACTCGCGATGTTTAATGGCTTGGACCCACGTAC
>ML781061.1:226455-260897 GCA_009831015.1 Picea engelmannii
CCAATAATTCCTTTGTGGTTTGTTTGGACGGTTCACAAAGGTAATGGCAGCGAAATATTTTTTTTTTTTTTTTAATTTATTTCAAGAAAATAGAATTTTGGAATGTGGATGGCCAAGGGCCCAGTTATGGTCAAAGACCCAAAGTTCCAAAGAACTTTGAAAATTCGAATGGACAAGGGCCTGATCAATGGTTAAAGACCAGATTTCTCAGAGAAACTCTGAAACAATGGGGTTGGCCAAAAGCCGGATGAGACAAGGTCTGATAAAGAGACTGGCCAAAGGCCGGGATCAGAAAATGAAGCTCTGTTGGTGGTCAAAGACCAAATTTCTCAGAGAAACTCTGAAACGATGGAGTTGGCTAAAAGCCGGATCAGACAAGGTCTGATAAGGAATTGGCCAAAGGCCGGGATCAGGAAACGCAACTCTGATACCAAATGAGACGAACAAAGTTCGCTCACACAATAATAATCCAAAATATTTGGAATATAACAAAGTAATCCATGTAAGACTGTAAATAAAATGAATAGATAAGATATAATGAGATGATTACAATTGAGAAATGAGGGCCTGTTTATATACCCACGCAGGGGTGCCCTTTACCAATAGTCATGTCCTTTGAGACATGACCTTTCATTATTTAATAATTATTATTTATTAACTATTATTATGTTATGAATATCTATTTATGTATATTTTATGTTCATAACACAAACTCTTGTCCCCTGGAGTGACTAGTCTTTTCTCCTCCTAAAGAGAAATATGTACCTTTTTGGGGTGACAATGACAGGGATACCTCTATGTCATGTTTGAGTCTGGAAACCCTCCCATATCGTCATTGTATGTTTCTATTCTAACCATATCAAATTTCAGTCCATACAAGCACAATTTGAAAAAAATTCAATGTTGGCCCCATCCACATGTCAGTTATAAGAGGGGTCAAGTACATGAGAAGACGCGCCTTATTGTTGGCTTTTGATAGAAAAACAAAATAATATTTGATTGTCAAGTTGTTTTTTTTACTCATTTTTTAGTCTGGAAACCCTCTCATACCATCAATGCATGTGTGTTGTCCTAGCATGTAAAATTTTAGTCCACAAAAGCACAAATTTAAAAAATTTCAATATTGGCCCCATTCACATTAATTATTCTATAGGTTTGTTGTTTGATTGTGGAATTTATTTTTTGAGTCATGTTTGAGTCCAACAACCCTCCCATACTGTCAATGCATGCATCTACTCTAACCATGCCAAATTTAAGTCCATACAAGCACAAATTCGAAACATTTCAACATTGGCCCCATTCACATTAATTATTTTATATGCTTGTTGTTTGATTGTGGAATTAATTGTGTGAGTCATGTTTGAGTTTGAAAACCCTCCCATACCGTCAATGTATGTGTCTAGTCTAACCATGTCAAATTTAAGTCCATACACGCACAAATTGAAAAACTTTCAACATCGGCCCCATCCACGTGTCAGTTATAAGTGGGGTCAGGTACATGAGCAGGCACACCTTATTGTTGTATTTTGATAGAATAAGAAAATAATATTTGATTTTTGAATTATTTCTTTGACTCATGTTTGATTATGGAAACCCTCTCATATCGTCAATGTAAGCGTGTTTTCCTAGCATGTCAAATTTCAGTCCATAAAAGCACAAATCGAAAAAATTTCAACATTGGCCCCATTAACATTAATTATTCTATAGTCTTGTTGTTTGATTGTCGAATTGTTTGTGTGTCATTTTTTAGTCCAAAAAACCTCCCATACTGTCAATGCATGCATCTAGTTTAACCATGTCAAATTTCAGTCGATACACACACAAATTGGAAAAATTTCAACATTGACCCCATTCACATTAATTATTTTATAGGCTTCTTGTTTGATTTGTGGAATTGATTGTGTGAGTCATGTTTGAGTCTGGAAACCCTCCCATATTTTCATTGTATGCATCTATTATAACCATGTCAAATTTCATTCCATACAAGCACAAATTGAAAAAATTTCGACATTGGCCCCATCAACATGTCAGTAATAAGTGGGGTCAAGTACATGAGCAGGCACACCTTATTGTTGTATTTTGATAGAATAAAAAAATAATATTTGATTTTTGAATTGTTTTTTGACTCATGTTTGAGTCTGAAAACCCTCACATATCTTAAATGCATGTGTGTTGTCCTAGCATGTCAAATTTTAATCCATACAAGCACAAATTGAAAAAATTTCAACATTCACCCCATTCACATTAATTATTCTATAGGCTTGGTGTTTGATTGTGGAATTGATTGTGTGATTCATTTTTTATTCCAAAAACACTCTCATACCGTCAATGCATGCATCTAGTCTAACCATGTCAAATTTCAGTCCATACAAGCACAAATTGGAAAAATTTCAACATTGGCCCCATTCACATTAATTATTTTATAGGCTTCTTGTTTGATTGTGGAATTGATTGTGTGAGTCATGCTTGAGTCTGAAAACCCTCTCATACTGTCATTATATGCATCTAGTCTAACCATGTCAAATTTTAGTCCATACAAGCACAAATTGAAAAACTTTCAACGTTGGCCATGTCAGTTATAAGCGGGGTCAAGTACATGAGCATGCACACCTTATTGTTGGATTTTGATAGAATAACCAAAGAATATTTGATTGTAAAATTGTTTTTTTGACTCATGTTTGAGTCAAGAAACCATCCCATAGTGTCAATGCATGTGTTTTGTCCTATCATGTCAAATTTCAGTCCATAAAAGCACAAATTGAAAAAATTTCAACATTAGCCCCATCCACATTAATTATTCTATAGGATTGTTGTCTTATTGTTGAATTGTTTGTGTGAGTCATTTTTTAGTCTGGAAACCCTCCCATACCATCATTGTATGTGTCTAGTCTAACCATGTCAAATTTTAGTCCATACAACCACAAATTGAAAAAAAATCAACGTTGGCCCCATTCACATGCCAGTTATAAGCGGGGTCAAGTACATGAGAAGGCGCACCTTATTTTTGGATTTTGATAAAATAACCAAAGAATATTTGATTTTTTAATTGTTTGTTTGAATCATGTTTGAGTCCAGAAACCCTCCCATACTGTCAATGCAAGTGTGTTTTCCTAGCATGTCAAATTGCAGTCCATACGAGCACAAATTGGAAGGTAAAATCCGATGACAAGGCCAATTTTCATGACTTCTTTCATGGTTTGGTCTTGTTTCTATGTGTGCAGGTTGTGTTTTCAGGAACCATATTTCCATTGTTTTGAACATGCTCATCACCTCACCTTCACATAAAATTTCTCAAATTGGCATATAATAAACCCGAATGAGCTTCTCTTAGTTTCGAGAATAATTAATTCTCTACTGAATAGGGGAAACCACGTGAAGGTGGAAGCTATAATTATGCCCCCCCCTCACATCACTCGCAATTCCCCCATGCCTAATTTGACATAATAAATAACATGTAACACATTACATACAAAAATGACATAAAACTTAAAAAAACGTAATTAACCTGTATAAGTAAACACTTAAAAAACAATAAATCATATAAATACTAAATATATAATTAACAGAATAAATAATTGAAAACATATAATCACTTACCTCGTACATTTCAACATTTAAATATCATTTGTTTTCTTCTTCATCCAAATCAACATTTGTATCATGATCTAATTAAGAATCAATAATGTTGAAAGGATCGTTCATATAAACATCATCATCAACATTATTTTCATTATCATCATTGATATCATCAATGAGAACATTGTCTACTACATTTGGATGCTCAACTTCTTTGGATTCTTCATTTGACACATATGAAACCACCTGCTCTTGATATGCATCATCTTCTTCTTCTTCAAGATTATCTTCTTCCTCTACATGATTATACTTTACTGGTCTTCCTTTTGGATCATATCTAACAATGTATGACCAACCTACTTTACCAGATACATCTAAGTAAAAGAATTGCTCACATTGACTTGGAAGAACATAAGGCTTTGTACCCAGTTCAAATTCCCTTGTATTAACCATGGTAAATCCATTAGCATGCTCAATAATAGTTCTTTCAAGATCACATTCATGCATCTGTAGCATGTACCATTTGACCTCAAACAAAACTATTTTAAAGGAATTAAAATCACACTGATTTATATCCTCCAGATACCCATAGTACCTATTTTTGGTTTCTTATGGATGAGTGCCAATTCTAGAGGAAATATTAGTGACCTTAAACACTCAATTTATCCCACAATCCGAGGCTTTCATCTTATCATCCAACTTTTTGAAACAAAATTTACGGCCATTACACCACATAGCCTTATGGTGTTTCAACTGCAACATGGACAATAAATAAAAAATGCATTGTCAATTAGTAAACGTCATATAATTTGGACTTAGTAAATATATATTTCAAAAAATAAACAAACCAAATACATTGATATAATGGGAAATGACTATAAAAATGTGGGTGAATATACTTGCCTTTTTATCTTTTAAACCAAAGGCTAAATCAATTTCCCTTTGCGTAAGATCAGGAAATTCATGTCGATAACAATGTGTTGTTTTAATCATCTTACTGACCCCTTCCCTTGATAACCTACCACAGTATTCTTCACATCGTTTTATCCAATAATCCATCCAATCAAGATTGTTTGAAATGTATAAATGTAGAGAATCCCACTCTCGACCAACTATATGAAAAAATAACAATTGAATATCAATAATTAGCTATCATTGGAAAACATTAATATAGTTAATGGAATAAAAATAAATGAATGAGTATGATAATATAAAATTGAAAAATTAAATGTATAATATATTAAATCTACAACATCCAATTACCTTTCATGGTCCTCATTCTACCTTTCCCCAATAGGACCTCCCCTTCAAATTTGTTGATGGAGTTGAAATGCCAAATGTGAGGCACATTCATATTTTCTGCTAATTTAGGAAGATATTGACTAATATACGCCATGCATTGATATACCATATATCCCTCCACCATATAACCCTCAGGACGTGCTCTTTGTCTAACAAAATCCTTCAATGACTTCAACTGCCTCTCCTCCATCCACATTGACCTTGTGTGTATTGGTCCACATAATTCAATCTCCTCAACTTAGTGTATGAGGTAGTGTTCTTGTGCATTGAAAAATGATGGAAGTATATACTTTTTAATTTCACACATTAGTCGGGAATTTATCTCTTCCAATACCTTATATCTTCTTTATAGATTTCTTTAGATGAAATCCACCTACAAATGGTGCAAGAAAATAACAAGTTTGAACAATATCAAGGCATATATAAAATTGCAGATAAAACACAATATGTCAATAAGTTCTTCTACAAAGAACAGAAGAAACATTTTCCATATAAAAATGCATTACTTACCTCATGTATTTTCCAAGATCATATATAACTTGTTTTATGTTGTTGTCAAAGTTGTCTGGGAGAGATAGAGGTAGAACATACTGTAACAAAAAGAAAATCATTAATATTTATTTCCAAATTAGAGAAAACAATTACTAAAAATATGTATACCAATATGTTAATATACCTAATAATTACTTTAATGAATGTATGCCATTCATGTGTTTTAACCCCACCAAAATCATTTTTTTTTCGTTAAGATATTTTGTATGTTCGACGAAAACCCCGTCGGAAAACTAATTTTCGGAATGACCTCTTTTACAACATTTCTCTGTTGCTCTATCAATAACCATGGAAGACTAAAATTTCATTCTTGACCATCACCATTAGAATTAATTATCACACTTTTCAATGTGCGATTAGCTTCCTGGATGTCACTACAAATCTTTCCAGTTCTTTCTTTGGCGGTCCTTCCATCTAAGATTTTCCATAACAATTATCTTATATTCTTTCTGATATGCATTGTATCAAACAAATGAACTATTTGTAGGTTCTTGTAGTATGGAAACCTACTGAATTATATATGGTAACTTTTCATTCCTCTCTTGGAATCCCATTTGTGCCTTAACGACATTCATGAAACATAAACGAAATCACATTAACACTAATTAATCAATATAGCTAGGTACCGTGCTGAACAAGATTCATTGGGAAAAAAATCATAAGATTTATAATATTATGATACATAAATAATTTGCATACCTTGACGATTTCTATTATACTCCAACTTCCATAGGTGAGGTGTCATTCTTCATGGTTTTTTTCCATTCTCTTCTTTACCATTGATTTTTTCTTTCTCGATAGTTCGATAACTATGGTTCTTAGGCAGAAAGTGCCTATACTCATCAAACACCTCCTTTCTTAAACTTCTTGAAGAACGATATTTTATCCTAGGAACACAAACTGGACATGCAAATTTACCCTTTGTTTGAAGACCTGCAAGATATATGAATTAATGTAGCAAATTAGGATTACAATTTTAAAAAATGCATGATATTTTCAAAAAAATATATAATATTCAAGCGCAACGGAAAGTTACATACCACAAAAATGTGTTAACCCGAGAGCATCATGAATTGTCCATGCAATTATTCCATGGAATTGAAATCGTTTTTTCCCTATTGGTCTAGAGATGTCATACATAGTGATGACATCCCATAACTTCAACATCTCATCGACAAGAGGCTCAATATATGCATTCATATCTTTAACTTGGTTCTTACCTAATTGGTTCGACATACATTAATTATATTTAGTTATACGTCCTTATATATAAAATATATAATTATCATGAACGAAACAAAGAACTGAAATATTATTACATACTTTCAAGTAAATCAAGACAAACTAATTAAATACCTGGAACAATCATTTCCAACATTGTGTGCTCTCTCTTTATCGACATCTAAGGAGGAAGGTTATTGTTTATAAAAAAAATGGGCCACACTGAGTAAGTAGAATGAAGCTCTCTAAATGGATTGACACCATCAACTGCCAATGAAAGTCTAACATTACGAGGTTCTTCTTTAAAATTTGACCATTTTTCTTCGATGTTCTTCAATGCAGAACTATCTGCAACCATTCGAAGAACATCGTCTTCACTTTTATTCTTTTCATGGAAATCCATAAATTGTGCTATACTTTGGCACTTGAATAGTCGTTGGAAATGTGGAATTATGGGAATATGACGAAGAACTTTGTGAGGCACCTTTTTCGTTGCTTGATCAGTTCGATGTCAACTTTTTTTTTTTTTTGTTAATTTGTGCAGGACCTGCGATTAACCTGTGGCTTGAGAAACCGTGACTCAGGGGCATCTAAGCCGTCAAAATCACCCGGGGATCGCACCCGGCCTGAGCCACACCAACCCTTAACATGGTTGGATTTTTTGTCCCCGCAGGTTTCGAACCGGTGACTTTAACATCACGGAGTGGCTTAACAACACACTTCGTCACCGACTGTCCTACACCTCGGGGACCAGTTCGATGTCAACTTATTTGACATTGTGGACATTCATTTTTTGATGCATATTGTCCATAGTATATGATATGATCATTAAGACTTGCATCAATATCTTGATACTCCATTCCAATTTATTTCATAATCAAAGATATTTCTCGACATGTGCGTGGTAAAATATTTGACAGTGATAATATAAATTCACCTAACAATCTACACCATTCAAAAAAATAAGTCAATGTAAACAATATTAATCATAAATATCGCATCCCTAATTGACGAATTAATTAACAATAACAATACAGAAAAATATTCAACCCTTATGTACATGTCACCATGACATAAATAATACATTGCATACCTTAGGATATGTGTGAGACAAGTGTTTGATAAACCATTCAAAACCTTCAAGTTCACCAACAACAATATAGCAGATAGAATATTTGTTGTTGGGCCTTCATAAATAGGTTTGTCGTGACTTCTTGAGTAGAGGATCAACATCATGAATATCATCATTGTTGTCCTCGTCCATTGGAGCAAATGTGACTTGGATCAATCTATGTATCTCATCTTCCTAATTTTTATCAATAATGGTATCTTTTTCCATATCATCATTAAGATCTCGATCTTAAATATTATGATCTCCATGTTCCTCACCTTGTAAAGTAGTATTTATGCTACTACTTGGAAAATAACTTTCTGGCAGTCAACATTTTGGGGGCATTGTCTTTATATTTACAAACAATGTATTAAAATTAGTGTTTATAGAACATATATTAAAACAATAAAACAATTGACAAATACATGACATGATCACTATTACAAAGAACACATTATATATTGAATAATGTCTTACCAAGGGATGATATTCATAACCCCCTTTAGTGTGCCCCTTCTCCCTACAATTTTTTTCAGTTGTTGTTATTAAAATTCTTCTTGTTTGCAAGCCCCTGCAATCATTGCAAAGGAAATAAAATTTTCCATCGCCCTTCGCCTCCAATGACGATCTAAAATAAGCAATCCTCCTTGCATTTTCATTCATAGTATATATTAATTTGACACAGTAATTGCCTATAAGAACTAATTAAATGTTTAAAAAATTAAATTTTGTTAAAACATTGAAAAAAAATTAAAATTAAAATTCTATATACTTCGAGGTCCAATCATAGGAAATATATGTTGCAATGCTAAATTTTGAAAAAATTGTTAAAAAAATAATAATTTAAAAATTCATATACTTCAATGTTCAATCACATGAAATATACGTAGCAATGCTAAATTTTGAAAAAAAATAAATTTGGTTAAAACATTCATGTTAAAAAAAATTGAAATTAAAATTTCTTAACATAGCTTTATATTAAAAGAGACATAAAAATTAAAAATACTAACCTTGCATGTCTAAAATCCGAGCTATGTAGATCGAGAATAGGATGTGTTAAACCAGTACACGATAGAAAAAATCAAGGCTCAAACAATCACCGACAAAATTGTCGCAACTATAGCAAATTTGTCGAAATTTGTCCTAAGGACATGTATTTATAGATCGATTCTCATCGATATAGCCACGAAAATAAATGAGTTGACCCCGAAAAAAGTAAATACACGTTGCATTGCATGTGTGGTTCGTACATGTGGCACAAATGTCGATATAACGACAAAAATTCGTGGATATATAGACATTTTTTTGAATCTGTCACTATATCGACGAACGTCAGAGCCAAACCAAAAAAAATTAATGCATTTTTTCATGAATTATAGAAATGTGGAAATATTTCTTCGCATTTTGGGCCCATATGTACTAGTGGGGGATTATCCATGGGTATTAATTCCAACCCACCTTTTTTAGTTTTATTATTGTGTATAAACCTTTTATCTTATGTTTGTGTTCCTAAAGTCAATCATTAAACACATGTAAAAGGGTTGGTGTGAAAAGTCACATCCCATAGTTATGAGAGCATGGGGGATTAGTACAATCAACATTGGGGAATGTAAGAGTCAACATGCATGGGAAAAAGGGAAATTTGTGTCGGAAGAGAGAGGAGTTTTACAAACAGTTTTTGCAGCAGCAAGGGAGTGCAAAGTGCTAGAGCTTGAAAGTATCCATAGTGGGCATGTGTGACAACTGGTTGGAGTTGTAAAATCATGAAGAAGCAAGTTGTTAGGTCTGTAGAGAGAGATTTTTTATGAGAAATTACCCTACATCATTAATTTTGTGGTTGTGAGCTTTTCCTATTGCAACTGACATCCCTTGAGTCCCTAGTAAGAAATAGTCCTAATAAACCTGTGTTGGAGCCCTGGAGAGAAGTGGGAAGGCCTAGGAGATTGTGTGTAGTGAAGGGGTATCTCATTCCTTGGGTTGTGTAGGTTGAGGGGAAGAGAGTTGGTGGATGGGGATAGTTGTAGGAAAATCAACTTGTTGTGGGTTGTATAGGGTTGTGAGTGGACAAAAGAGAGACACCCTTTCTTATGGATTCGTAGCCCTAGATCAAGGGTGATTTGCTGCTGAGATCTGGAGTAGAAAATATATGGTTGGGTGGAATGTTTTTCCTCTGCAGTTTGTTGCACATTTGGTTAAAAATATAAGTGTTTATCTATGTTACAATGTTTTTATTTATGGGTTTTATTTTTTGTGCATATACTCTATTCTTGGGTGAATTATATGTTGTTGTGTATATGTGTATTTGGTTGAATTCATAATGTTTTTAGATGCATGTTAAATCCTTCATGAATTGCATTTAATTGTGGGATTTGTTTGTTGTGTGCTTACTCTGAGTTTGAGAAATTATAAGATGTTGTATTCGATGCTTGCTTACTACATTCATGCTTTTAAATAATTATGTTAGATGCATGGATGTTTTTAGCATGCTATACGTATTTAATTTAATTGGTATAAAAAAAAATTAATTGTTTGGTTTAGTAGTGGGGACACTATAGAGTGCTATCAGAGCTCCCAGTTCAACACCAAACCCGTATGGGTCAAAGACCAACGCAAATTTGGTAAATTTGTTGTTGTAGAGTTTTGATCCATGATAGATTTGGGGAAATTTGTGAAACTCGAGTGAAATCCCCAAATTTCTAAGCAAATTTAGGTCGAATTCATGCTTGGAACAGTTGAGGAGATGATCAATGGCATCAATTTGCAAGTTGCAGAGTTAAATTTGGCCTGGAAGGTCGAATTTTTTGTTTTCATGGCGACGGAGTTAATAAGACCAACGAACCAAATCACATTCGACTTGACGATCAACGACCGAATTTATTTTGGATCAGTTAAAATTTTCAAGTTCACCAAAGAAAATTTTGGAAAAATTATAAAATTTTTGAAAATTATAATTTTTCTAGATTTTTGAAAAATTCCATACAAATGATGACGTGGACTAGCAAGGTCCAAGTTGACAGTGCCATGGTGGCATAAGGAAATGGTCATTGAATAGAGTTGGATGGATCAACGATCGAGATTGCAATTGATTTTGAGATTAACGACCAAGATTCATCTACAGGTTTGGATCTTTTGGAGTTTGACAAATTTTGGCAAAGTCTGAACAAAGGTAGTTCGTCGAAGAAAATTGTCAATCGTCGATGGAGTTTTTAGAGTTCAATGAAATTCAGAGAAGTGGGAACAAAGTTAGTTCATTGAAGAAAATCGTTAATTGTCAATGGAGTTTTCGGAGTTCGGCAAATTTTAGCGATGTTTTGGAAACCGACAGTCCATATAGCATTAGATTTGGCGATCGATGGTCGAGATTCATCTGCGGGCTTGGAAAAGTTTAGCAGATTGATCACCGAGATCACAATTGATTTTGATATCAACGACCCAAATTCATCCTAGTTTTGGTCAAAAATTTCTAAATTTTTAGAGTTCAATGAAATTCTACGAAGTAGGGACTTTTCATAGATCATGGATGAACAAAAATCGTCAATCGTTGATGATGCAATCGAAGATCAACAAAATGTTATGAATTAGTGACATTTTTTTAAGATCATCGATGGAAGAAATAAGTCGATTGTCGATGAAGGGGAAGGAGGATGATGACATGGCCGAATCAGGAGATGAAAGGTGGAAATCAAAAAGCATGTTCCATGCCATGTAATCCAGTCCACCACGTCAACAAAAATAGATAGTTAAAAAAAAACACGTCAACAAAAATAGACAATCAAAAAATAAAAATAAAAATAAAACAAGTTTGGAGACAAAAACTTGTTTTTTCCATAACATGATCATTTCAACTTGGATTCATATGAAATTTAAGGGATATGTCTGCAGTGACGAGGGATACAAAAGTGTCAATGAGGTCCATGGGCCAATTCTACTTCAATTTTTCGAAAAACACAAATTTGTTACTTTTTGAAGATCTGGGTCATGCTCAATAACTTGGGCTCGGATAAAGGTGAAATTTTATAAGGATTCCAAAATGCAAGCATGAATATACCTAGTTGGGATTATGGTGAAATTCAAAAGGAGTTGGAGTGGGGGTGCTCAAACAGGGAAAAATACGCTATTCTTGGGATCTTTTTGGGGATTTTTGAAATATTCAGCGGAGGAAAAGGGACCCAAGATCACCAATCCAAAAAAAAAATATGTAGTTGACATTTTATATACTCATAAACTTGGAGAAATTTGTCTTAAGGGAATTTTTCCCAATTTTGCTCCATTTGGGAGATAGCTAGTTTTGGTTAAAAAAATTAAGTTTGGAGAAAATGTAAAAGTGCAAAGTTGTCAATTCCATATTTATATAGAATTTAACTAGAGCATTTGATTTCAAATATGAAAGTTGTTGTGTGCTCACAATCATAAACTTTATTTACGCACGATAAAAAAAAAAAATTAATTCTTGACATATATGTTCTATTACAAAGGGCAGAAGATGGTCTTTCAACTAAATTGCACCAATAAAAATAGGTCACAAATGAGTAGAAAATGCAAACTTCAAGGGGTTGTAACTTTTAGCTCAGAACTCGGAATGAGCCATGAGTATAGTCATTGGAAATATAATTAAGAGGATAATGTATCTAAACAATTAGAATCATTTTTCAATACATCCATACTCCTCATAAACTCAGTTGAAGAATGACTTGTAACATAATCAATGAAATATTTTACCATATGCTTAACTCTAACAAGTAATTGTTGCATGCACATTTCTTGTAGAATTATAGGTACACGAAAAACATATTTGATTCCTATATGAGGACTAGAGATATGGAGGATGTGCGTCGATCTTACAGTCATGGGGAGGAGTTCATAGGTTTACATGTCAGCATGGGAAATGTTGAGACCGAGTCCAATCGACATAGAAGGGGGGTGGATCCTATGGAGTTGGTTGAGACTATGAGAATATCGAAAAAATAAGTGCATATATATAGAGAAAAAAATGAAAGGACGATGAGAGATCAAGAGGATCTGCTACACATTCTAAACACGTTGTAGAGACAAGTCAATAAAGATTCTGGCACAAAACAAGTAGCCAGTGAAATTCAAGTAATAGCATCCATATCTCATGATAGGAGGGATGAAGATAGAGGATCTATGAAATCAATGAGTATTAAAATACATCATCATCATCATAATTATCGACGTCATCATTCATCAGGACACTTGACCAGAAGAAAACATGCACATTTAAGGTCGGAGAGCAGTCGAAGTGTTCCCCCTATCAGAAGGCAAAGGAAGAGGCATAAGTTAGATATTTTGCAAGGACAACTCAAGAAGCTCAAGACACCATCATTTGATGGAGAGCATAGGAACGGAGAATATGTTGAACTTGCTTTTTAGGCATGAGAAATATTTTCAGTCACATGATTATCCATCAAATATAGAAGCCATAATTGCAATATACCATAATATGGATCTACATAATATGTTGTCTTTTTTTCTCATATGTGTTAAGGATTGGTAAATGGAGCATGGTGCATAGATCCATTGATATGTCTATAATAGTGAATTGAAGTGTCAAAGGAGTTACTTGTTGTGATACAATTGGTATGATAATCACTTAGAGTGTTCAAGTTGATGCCTTGCTCGATGTGTCCACACTAAGCATTAAATGGTTTGGTTTGTCCAAGTAGGGATGGATAGCTTGCTTGGTTTGTCCGAGTTGATAGCTTGCTTGGTGTGTCTAAGATAATATTTTTCTTGGTGTGTTTGAGATAAATAAAGGATGTATTTATGTGTAGGATACGAGAACCAAGTGGCCCTAGTTATGGTGTGTCCAAGTTGCAAGGTTTGGTCTTTGTGATGAATAGGTGAGTTCAACTTAACTAGGAAATTTGGAGGTGCATCCTTGTGCTTGGGTGGATAACCTGAACTAACCATTAGATATTTCTTGAGCATGAGGGTAGATAGTGCATGTCCACATTCGCATAGTTGAGTTGAGTCCCTAAAGTGAGCACCTATTATATTTCCTTGAAGGCAAAGATTTTTCACCCATATAAGGAGTTGTTAACACTTGGAGGAGTGGTCCTTGTGTTTGTTGAATGCTCTATGGGAGGACTATATGTTGTTTGTGTAATTTAGGTGATGTTATGGGACCACAAACATGTATACAAGTTATTAAGTCAAAATGAGGTAAGACTCAAGGAACAGGTGTCAGTACAGAGTGGGTGTATTTGTTTCATTGATTAGCTCTTGGAATCATCGATGGAGGTTTTTGTACATTTCGGGGGAGTTTATCAAGAAGTTGAATGAGCCATGTACTTGAAGGACTTCCTACTATACTAGTAGTTGTAGTGGTTAGGTACCCATGTATTATGGTGGATGGTTATTCCTTTATACAAACTTGTACAAATTGATGATGTATACAAGAAACAAATCCTTGGTTAAACCAAAATATAGATATTGTTGACGAGAAGAATATACAATGTCTAGAGGAGCATGTGCTACAAAGGAATATATGTTTATGAATACCTAACTTGGAAGAGATTGAGACAAGTACTCGTTAAGGGAGAGTGTTAGAGTCATTAGCTCCTACTTGTCTTATAGATTATTTTGTGATACTTGATCATATGATAAGTTTGTGGGTTTTATTGTATGGGTCATTGTAATGTGGAGGATGTCTCTATGTGAGAAGTTTTCTTCTAAGTGTTAGGAGGTTGTTATATCTAGTTAGATATGCGAGATTCTCTCCAACTAGTTGACTCCTATTTTGGTATGTGGTTGAGATATTCTCTCAAAATATTCTTAGTGTGATAAGATAGTGTGTCTATCTTAAAACAAAACTTGATTTACTTATATATAACATCGGTTTTTATGTAAGATAAAACTCAATATACTTTTTTATGTATGAAAACAATGTCTACTCTCTCATTTGTTAACATATATCTAATATTATTATGTTTTAGTTCTACTAAAATATAGTAACCAAAAACCAAGCTATACCAAATATTGTTTTGTTTTATCTCTATTAAAATATACTCAAATTTTCTCAAATTTTAAATACAACATTATTCAAACTAATGACCTTGTCTTTAAAATAAAATTTGACAACAGGCTCATCTCCATGCACCAATTGATTTGATCTCTTTTACTTTGCTTAATCCATATCCATGGTCATTGGTGACTTACTGAAGCAATCCATAACTTTATTTTATTCTCATCAACTTAATCCTTATCCATGGTCATTAGTGATTTACTGAAGCAATCCATAGCTTTATTTTATTTTCATCAACTTAATCCTTATCCGTTGACATGGGTGATTTACTTAATCTATACTCTGTTTAGATGGTAGAAAAATAAAGATTCCATAACATGATCATAGTTTTGTCTTCCATGTTATGATGGTGATTTATTTTAGATTATTTCATGTTGATGAATGCATCTATGGGAGACATCATCCAGCTTACAAACCTGTGAGATGTGGAACATAACAGCTATGTGAAGTCTTTCTCTCAGCTTACAAACCTGAGAGAAAGCCCCTATGAAGGGCTCGTGGTTCCTGCCTGGGATAGAGTCAGGAACGCAAAGATGGCCTCCTCCATGACATGAGTGAGAAGAACTCCAGATGATTATTCGATGGAAGAGTGATCTGTTGAGTTAGGATGTGCTTGTGGCTGAGCACAAGGTGAACGTGGGAAATCCCAAAAGTGTTGGGCACATCATCATGAGAAACAAAATCAAGATGATGTGATGGCCTCCTCTGAGAAGCAACAGAGTTGACGAGAAGACTCCATACGATCCTCCATTTGGTGGCAGTAGGAAAGCAGATCTGTAGAGCAGACATGCCTGTGGACGAGCACAACTGAATGTGTAAAGACCTGGTTCATTTGTGTAATGCAGTGAATCAAGTCCATGGCATCCCTATGGATGTGCCCCTAGTGGATGAGCACTAGTGGGTGTATCAGATCCTTTTCTATATGTTGTTCAAGAGTCAGACCTACCTGTAACCCTAGTTATTGTGTAAAGGGTACATGTCGGCCCTATCTTATTGTGTCTAAAGATAAACTGTAAAAGATAATTAATAGTAATATTAATATTAATTATTATAATAATAAATAAATAATATTTCTAAGTGAAGTCGGCCCTATTGTGCCAATAGACACTTTAGTTGACAGGACAAGTCTAATATAAGTAAGAGGAAATCTTTCATTGTACACACACACACACTTGTGAGTTTTGGAAATTTCAGCAAGTACACTTCTTGGTCAAAGTTGCGCACCTCTCTGGGGCGCTAGATTTCTAGGGTTTTGTGCACCCTCTTGTGTGTTGGATATTTTTGGTGGTGAAAGGTATTTCTCTTAAAGAATATAGCAAAGGATTTTGTTGGGTTTTTCTCCCTTGTTTGAGAAGGGTTTCCCAAGATATATCTTGTGTTCTTGTGCATGGTGTTTCTTCTTGTGATCTTGGTTGCTACAACATTCTTGTTTATGGTTAAGACATGATGAAATTAAATGAACTACATGCTTAACCCAGATTATGAAAAATCAACATGGTGTCAGAGAATAGGTCTTGAAAGAACCCATTGCACAAGCATTCTTCACAAGAAAAAGGAAAAACGTCACTCTTGTCGTACATGAAAATTAGGGTTTTTTATTGAAGAATATTTCCATCCTCGAAACCATCTAGAAAAGTCTGCCCTAACCACAGGAATTATTTGGCATCTTCAGCGCACCTTTTCAGTGGGTAGATCTCCTGGAAAGTGAAACCCTAGTTTTCACAAAGTACCAGAAGTACCAGAAAACCAAAAGTACCAGAGTACCAGAAGTACCAAAAAACCAGAAGCAGCAGTCTAGAAATCCGCTGGTCAATTTTGAGGGGGTAAAATCTGGATTTTCATAAATCTAACTGCACCAGATTACTCGCCTCAGCCCAGCGCATCTATCCCTTGGATTATAATTTCAAAATTTGAAGTTTGAAAAATTAGGGTTTCCTCATAAAACCCTAAGTTGCAATTGCAGTTGCAGGTTTAGAATCAGTTGTAGTATCAGTTGAAGTATCATTCATTGTACCATTTACAGTCACCCTTGAAGTCTTTTAAGAAGTTGGTAAATATTACCACTGATACCAGATGGTGCCACTACCTGCAAATGCTATCAGAGGTATGTACTCACATATGTTTAAATTGTTAAGATTTAAAGGGTATTTGCAGGAGAAGGGATCTCTTGTCATAGATTCAGAAGGATCTCAAGATCCAACACATTCTGAAGAATAATGCAACCCAGGTTTGATTATTCTTACATGCATCTATTTTTTATGACATTTATTTGATCTAGGTTGCATGTTGAAGTTATGACCATCATACTAACCTTTGGTCAAAATTAAAGTCCAGATATTAGATGGATTAAATTTGAGATCATAAAGTTTTTCTCTAACCCAACCTTCCGTCAAGATAGAATATTGTCCTAGTACAAAAGACAGATTGAAGAAGTCACTTGTTATCTTTAGTGAAGGAGACTTGGAAGAAAAGCAACACACTGGAAGTGAAGACTCCAGGTTTGATTGTTGTAATTGTCATTCCTCTAACTTATATTTCTAAAGTTTGCTACATTACAAATAGGTGTTGTAGCTGTGATAACAATACTTAAAATTGTTTTGATTATAGAGATGTACTCATTATTCTCCTTTAGGAGATATTCTTATTTTGGTTCCTTTTGTTTTATTGTTCGAGACAGGTCAAGAACAAAGGAATATACTTATCCTTCAGAGGGAGTCACATTGACTCAGAGGGAGTCAAAACTATTTGAGAAAGAGGAAGAATAGAACCATCCTTGAGACAATCAATGCAATAATGCATGATCAAAATCTTTCTATGAATTCATGGGCAAAAGCATGCATGATGTAGTATATGTTCAGAACAAGAGTCTTCACCAGAATAGAAGCCTTCACCAGAGTGAAGCCTGAAATTGAACACTTCAGGTTATCTGGGTGCCGAGTGTATCTTCATGTACCCAAAGAGAAGAAGTCCAAGGTAGATCCTTTAGAAAGAAAGGATATAGTGAATCTTCAAAGACATTCCATATCGACATCCCTGGTTAGAGACAGATTGAGACAAGCAGAAACATTGTCCTTGAAGAACATCCAGAGAATCTTAGATGGAGATTGACAATAAGACTATACCTTCTCCCCCTTAAGCAATTCATAGGGAGAAAGACAGTATTCTAGTTGATCTAGTTGCTCCAGTTGATATGCTCAGTGATATTGCAATAAGGCATAAAATGCCTACCTAGACTCACTATGCAAGAGGAAGAAAAGCATACAAGCTTCTCAAGGCACCTTCCGAGAAAGTAAAAGAGTTTTTCAAAGCTATCCTCCAGTCATGAAACATTTCATTGATGATAAGACTCCTTCTCTTATAAAAGCTACAAGAAAACCAGTATGGCCAAAATCCATAACAGAAGAATATCAGTATACTTTAAGACGGTACTTAAGATATTATTCAAGGACCAAAAGGAGAAAACCTGTGGTACAACATGCAACCAATGAAAGTATCAAGGAAATACAAAATGTAATCTATAGCCAGAGGTTTCTCACAAACAGAGGGAGTTGTCCATAATGAAACATCTGATCTAGTAAACCAGATACACTTCCACCCATGAGTTGGAAACCATATCAGATAAATGGATTCTTGATAAGTCTGGATCTCAAAACAAAAGTGATGGAGATCCACACCTATATTATTGCAGTATTGGTGATGAAATCATGGTCCTGATGACATATTCAGAAAGCGTTGTTACTACAAGTAATCCTAAATTTCTGAATTCGAGATGAAGAATCTGAGTATGATTCATTACTCCTTGGGACAAAAGGTATGACAGATGACCGATAAAAAAATTCAATGAACCAGAAAATCCCTTATGGTTGATGCTCTACCTTAAAGTCTTCCATGGTTTCCTATTGCAGAAGGAAACATAACTATGTAGCCCTAAGTGCACCAGAGATAGAGTATATATGTAGCAGTAAGTGTGTGAAGCAATGTGGCTTCACATACTTCCAACAGATCTACTTGACCATGAGATGGTTCCTATGATGATGACAGAAAGCCATATATAAAGCTCCTTAAAGAACCTAGAGTTTCCTAATAGATTGTCACACAGAGAGATAAAATGTTCTTATGTCAAAGATATGATGCATAAGAAAATTGTATACTTGCAGTATCTTTCTCCACCTGAGAAGACTGCAAACTTCTACACCAAACATTTACATGGTGAAGAACTCCTTTCGAGTTAAGAGGAAGTATGGACGACCTTAGCCAAAAACAAAATTCAGAGTACATTGGTATGAGACTTGGCTAAATGAAGAATGTCTCCCTAGCTGAGAGGGAGTGTTGATGAATGCATCTATGGGAGACATCCTCCAGCTTACAAACCTGTGAGATGTGGAACATAGTAGCTATGTGAAGTTTTTCTCTCAGCTTACAAACCTGAGAGAAATCCCCTATGAAGGGTTCGTGGTTCCTGCTTGGGACAGAGTCGGGAACGTAAAGATGGCCTCTTCTATGACGTGAGTGAGAAGAACTCTAGATGATTATCCGATGTAAGAGCGATCTGTTGATTTAGGACGTTCTTGTGGCTGAGCACAAGGTGAACATGGGAAATCCCAAAAGTGTTGGGCACATCATCATGAGAACGGAAATGAAGATGATGTGATGGCCTCTCAGCAGCATCAAAGTTGACGAGAAGACTCTAGATGATCCTCCATTTGATGGCAGTAGGAAAGCATATATGTAGATCAGACGTGCATGTGGACAAGCACGGGTGAACGTGTGAAGACCTGGTTCATCTATGTAACGCAGTGAATCAAGTCCATGGCATTGCTATGGATGTGCCCCTAGTGGATGAGCACTAGTGGGTGTATCAGATCCTTTTCTATATGTTGTTCAAGAGTCAGACGTACCTATAACCCTAGTTATTGTGTAAAGGGTACATGTCGACCCTATCTTATTGTGTCTAAAGATAAAGTGTAAAAGATAATTAATAGTAATAGTAATAGTAATTATTATAATAATAAATAAATAATATGTCTAAGTGAAGTCGGACCTATTGTGCCAACAAACACTTTAGTTGACAGGACAAGTCTAATATAAGTAAGAGGAAATCTTTCATTGTACACACACACACTTGTGAGTTTTGGAAATTTCAGCAAGTACACTTCTTGGTCAAAGTTACACACCTCTCTTGGGCACTAGAGTTATAGGGTTTTGTGCACCCTCTTGCGTGCTGGATATTCTTGGTGGTGAAATATCTTTCTCTTGAAGAATATAGCAAAGGATTTTGCTGGGTTTTTCTCCCTTGTTTGAGAAGGGTTTCCCAGGATATATCTTGTGTTCTTGTGCATGGTGTTTCTTCTTATAATCTTGGTTGTTGCAACATTCTTGTTTATGGTTAAGACATGATGAAATTAAATGAACTACATGCTTAACCTAGCTTATGAAAAATCGACATTTCCTTAGTTTAATATTTAGAAAACAAAAAATTACGTAAAAGTTTCATGAATATTAGTTGATCATAGACTATGGATAAGTGTTTTTTAAATTTTGTTTAATTGATAGACTTATGGATCACTTTTTATCATAAAAAATTATTAAAATGAAATGATGTAATCTCACATATTGTGTTGATGTGAAAAATGTTTTTCAAATGTATTAAAAAAAAATTATGATAAAACTTTTAACTTTGATCTCACTTTATAATGGAAAATTCTACAATTTACAGTATAGTGTGTGAGATATGTTTTGGTTCTTAAATATGTTTGTTATATGTAAATGAAACGAATAAAATAAAATGAAATTAAAAGAATTTTTATTAAATATCATAATGAAGTTAAATTTTGTTTATTAAATATAAAGATATAGTCCATATCGTCGAAAATTATAGAGTAAATATTTCACGACATAATTCTAACCTTAAATGGATTTTAATAAATAAAATTATAAAAAAACAATGGAACTTGACTTCATAAGATTATTCAAATCATATTACTTATTTTTTAAAAATATTTACTTTTTACAAACATATAAAAAATAAAATAAAAACAGTTACTTTTTACAAACATATACAAGAATAAAATAAAAAGGAAAGTATTCATAAAATAACATACTCACATTTCAACCCTGAAAAAGCAACAGTAAACACATTAGCAGTAAAAAAATCCTTCACCACAATTAGCCTATAATTTTGTTAAAAATCATTCATCACAATTAGTCTAGAATTTTGTTATGTTACCAATGCAACTCAAAATTCAACTTAAATCTTGCCCCTCAAGTTCCTTCAACCAAAAATGTTCTTTACTATAAATCCAAAAATGTTCTTTACTATAAATCTAGTACATATATTTATAAAAAAAATAAAAGTTTGGAGTTAAAAAAACTCTTAAGACTCTTTTTTTACTTTTTCAAATTTCCTTCCAACCTTAGAAAGATGGATTACAATTCAAATACCTTGGGAAATATTACATTCTTAGTGGGAATATTTAATTGCATGAACTTGATATTGAAATGCACCACTTTCATGGTCAACCCTTGTTGTTAAAGAAGCAATGCATCTCCCTATGTTTGAATATATGTGTATCTCATTCAAATTGTACATCTATACTAGTCACTAAATCATACCTATTAAAGGAATAAATTCATCGTGAGCAACAACATTATGCATATAAGACTTCCAGACCATACAATTTACCCAACTATCATCAAGATTTTCTTCAATTATGGAATTAGCGAGACTTGGAGGACATGTAAGTGTTTATTTGTACATCTTGAATAGTTATTCATACAAATTATGGTAATTATGGAATTAGAAAGTTTTGGAGGACTTGGAAGTATTTATTTGTACATCTTGAATATTTATTCATACAAATTATGGTAATGTGTACAAGTTGGGAGAGTCGATCTTTGAATATTATTGTTATTGAATTGCATCAAAGCAGTGGGAGATACTCCTCTTTTAGCCTTTCCCTTCCTCCCCTTCATAGGATCCATATTGTTTTCTTCATTCACAATAACAATTTACCATATACACAAATCATTAGCTTTTATATTTGAGTGAGTATAAGGTATTTGGAAGTTAATAAAATAAAGAAACCCTAAAATGAATGCTTCAAACTAATATGAATAAGAGGTGGGCCCCATTATGTACTAGGGTCCTTAGCCCATCAAAGGAATCTCTTGCTTTGAAACAAAGTCATGTGAAACACTTCCAACCTCTAAGCTAGATATATTATGGAGATTATAAGACAAGCATCTTTATATTTTGAAGTCATCATTTGAGACAACCTCTTCAAACTTCAAATGATTTTTTAGAGTTTCAAGGATGCATGCTTCAAATTATCAATGATTAATGGTGAGATGCCCATCCCTCTAATCAAATTCAAGCATAAGAGACGATCCCCACCGTTAGTTAGGGACTTGGTGGGTTGAAGCTTTTACAAATGGGGACTCATTCTTCTTATTAGTGAATAAAAAATATTTATGGGGTTAAGGCTTGAATGCCCCTTATTTGAATACTTTAGAGAAGAAAATAAGAATGGGAGATACTATGTGACTTAAAGGAATCATATATTGTCAAATTAGGTAGGCCCTTTCGTCACCATGGGCTCTAAACAAGCAGGTAGAAAGGAATCATAGTTGTTGAACTTCATAAATTTGAAGGCCATCCCTATCATTTGAATGAAGCATAGGTTTTCACCTTGTCCATTAGGAGGTTGGGATCTATACACAATAAATTATTGTACTTTATCTTTGAATTGAAGAGTTTGATAAACCTATGCAAGTGAAAACATGCTAACATAATCTTAAAAGAAAAGAAACAATGGCACACATACATAGTAGACAAGAGATTTAACCTATAAACACTTAACTAGGAAAACCAACAAACTATGATTTACACCTCTCTCTTTATCAATGTATTAACAAAATAGTTCACAATACAATATTTAGGTATTATATAACATCACTCAGTCCTAATTTTCCAAGTGACATTAGATTACAATGGACCAAAACCATGGGCCAAAAATCACCTAAAATGGACCAACCATCAATGTGCCTAGATGCATAACCTGCTTGCAAATATTATAACACGTATCCAACAATCTCCCACTTTTTTACTATTTTGCAATAAAGGGGGATAGGTATCATCTACCAAGGGAATTTATACCCATTAATTTTGTTACACAAAGATAATTTATCAGGTTTGATAGACTTCGTCAAAATTTTCCAAGGTATAAACCTTTTCCAACAACACCCTATTATCTTCAACCATGACTCTAACAAAATGGCATTGGACATTAATATTCTTCACCTTATCATTATAAGGAGGGATTTAGCCAAAAAGATTGCACTTTGAAAAAACCAGTACCTAAACATAGTGTCTACAACCATACAAATTTACTCGCATGAGTGGATTCCATGTACTTGGCTTCTATAGTTGGGAATGAAACTACAACTTGCCTCTTTCTCATCCAATTAATTGCTCTACCAAATAGGTTAAACACATAATCACTTGTAGATATTTTCTGATCAAGATCTCCAACCCAGTTTGCATCACTAAAACCTCGTACATCTACCATTTGGGTTGGTCTAGGTCTTTCTTGGTATCAAATTGCATAATCTGAAGTGCCATACAAATATTTTAAGACCCTCTTTAAAGATGTCCAATTTTCTTTCTCTGGTTTTGAAATATTTGTGTTCATAATTTTCAATGCATGGGTAATGTCTAGTCTTATTTAAACAATAGCACACATCAAACTTTCAACAACACTTTCATAGCGAACATGAGACATGTTCTTTACCGCTTCTCATGTCTTGGGACATTATTCTGTAGATAAATTTACAACTACATGAATATGAGTCTTCATTGGTTTACATTTATACATATTAAACCTCTACAACATGTCTCGGATATTTCCTCTAATTCAACCGTATTTTCATGTTTACATGGTCTCTTTTAATTTCCATGCCCAAAATAATATTTGTAGTACCAAGATCATTCATATCAAACTTAGAGGACAATTAATATTTAACATCCTTGATGATTTCATTTTTGTTTCTAGTTAGCTACATATTGAATCAAAATATAATACAACATAAACAAAATGACACCAACATGTTTGGGATACACACAGTGATCAACTTCTCTTCTTGAAAATGAAGTCCCAACATATAAGTATTAAACTTTTGATATCACATTCTTGGATATTGCTATAAGCCATAAAGGGAATTTTTTAGTGTGTAAACCAAGGCCTTATTTCCCTTCATTGTAAAACCTTATGGTTGTTTCTTGTAGATTTGTTCTTCAAGATCCCCATGTAGGAATTTTTTCCTAACATCTATCTGATCTATTTCAAATTCAAATGCAATAAGGATAAAAATATATATATATATAATAATTTAACTAAGAAACAAGAGATAAACTATCACCAAAATCGATTCCTTCCACCTGGGAATATTCCTTTTCCTTCAAGAGAGTTTTGTACTCTTCACTTTACCTTTTGCATTGAACTTCTTCTTGAACACCCATTTTCTACCAATATGTTTTCTTCCAACAGGGAATTTGACCAAAACACATGCCTCATTTTTTCTAGGGACTCCATTTCTTCAACCATGTCCTTATTCTAGAATTTTTCGTCCTTTGAATCAACTACCTCCCTAAAAAATCTATAATCATCATAAGTAGTAGATAAAATAAAAGAAAAAGAAAAATCAAGAGGGATATACCTTTCTTTTTTTCTTCTTTCTCAACCAATCTCCTCAGGAATGGGGTTTGAGGTTATTCCTCATTTGGTTCATCGTTTTCTATTGATTTAGATTGTCCACCCTCCAACTCAAACCACATTCTCTTTCGTTCTTCTTCTCTTTATCAGTCTCTTGTTTGGGAGAAAATTTACTTTCTCTGAAGATTACATCTCATATATAAACAATCTTCCTTTATTATGGGTTCCAAATATTTTAGCTTCTTACACCATTTGTATAACCAATAAATATACTTTTTATCATCCAACCTGCTTATTTTTTCCTTTGGAACATGAACATAAGCATCAAAACCAAAAACTTTAAGATTATGTGTATTAGAGGGTTTCTTACCAGTTCATGCCTCATGCAAAATTTTATCAACCAACAATGATGAAGGCGTTCTATTTGTTAGGTAACATACAATGCCTACTACCTCTACCCAAAATTCTTGTGGTAACTATGCATCGTTGAGCATACTTCTTGAATTTTCCATTAATGTCATGTTCATTGATTCTGAAATGCCATTCTATTGAGGGGTGTATGGAGTAGTCTTTTTCCTTGATATATTGCATTTCATACAAAACTACTCAAATTCATTGTATTCACTCTCCACCATCATCTATCATCAACTCCTTTATATTTTTCTCTATATAGTTTTTTACAAGATCCTTAAAATATTGAATTCACCAAAGACCTTAGATTTATGTCAAAGGAAATATATCCATGTATACCTTGATAAATCATCTATAAATGAAACATAGTACATAGATTTAACTAGTGATGGAACATGCATAAGTCCAAACACATCTATGTGTATCAACTCTAGGATCTCTTTTGAACTTGTAGCACCAAATGAAATTCTTACCCGATTATGTTTACCATATACACAATGATCATAGAAATTAAAATCTAAGGGGCACTTAAAAGGTTCTTTGGCTATACCTTTAGTGTGCAAATATCAAATCCCTTTTTCCCCAATGTATCCCAATATTTGATGCCAAAGAATCGTCTTATTTTAGGTAAACATGGAGGTTCTTCATGTTCCATTTCTCACCTCACAAGCAAAAAAACTATTGCATTCATTCATAGTGCTTGCTTCAATCTTGTACAATTTTCAAATCTAAACTCGTATTGCCGACACCATTGCTCCTAGAACCATCTTGCAACTATCCTTCTCAAATATGGACTACATTCATGCATCACTCATCTTACTCACAAATATCAAGTTTCCACACTACTATATTTGGGTACAAATTTCAATGTTGGACCAACGTTAGTGTTCTTCGAACAATTTCAAAAGTAAGTATATTCCTTTCTCAATACCCTTACATCATTTTTTAACAACAATTCAAAGGCATTAATTAAATGTCAATTTACCAATGTCCTGTTAAGAATGAAGGAACTAGATGACAACTTCTTTATAGAAATAACTTACCTATGATGGCCTCAATTTATATTTATTGATGTTGGAATATGGATGTAACATCGATGACCTTATAATCGATGGTATAGAAACGATGTCGTTGAGGTGTGGATAAAGGGAAATTTATCACTTCTTACACAATAACTCGAACCTTATATACTTTTGTTCTATAATTTCCCTCCATGGTCCTTTTCTAAGGACACTCCCCAAGGTTTTTTTCTACCAAATAGGTGAATATTATTCATACCCCACACACCTTCTTCATTTGACCTTGCTATAAGTTCCTCTCTCATTCTCTCTTCTACCTCACCAAATGAATTTAAAGAAAATATTTCTATTTTTTTCTAGAACACCTTTTGGGATGTAATCCAAAGAGTTCCAAAACACAATAATGGCCTCTAGGATAGACTTCATTGAGGCCAATCTCCCCACTATAGACAACCATCTATTTCACCAATTATTTATTGTGCCTTCAATTTTCTCTAACAACCATCCTCAATCTCCCTTATTATAGTCATTTGGCTTTAATAAAAAACCCAAATATTTAAAACCATTTTGAAAATATAAGAGTTTAAAAGGAAACATCCTTATCGTCCTGTGTTCTACCTCTTTCTCCAATCCATTAGAGCATATTGAAAATTCATGCAAATTAAGTTCCATACGTGTAGCAATACCATAAGTGTCCAATGTTTCGTGAAGCTTTCTAGCTTCACCTACACCGCCATTAGAGAACAATAAGTCATCATAAACAACTAAAATATGAGTTGATGATACATCCCTACTAATTCTGACTCCTGAAATTATCCCTACTCTTTTGGATTCCATTAGATCTCTAATAAAACCTTCAACAACCAATAAAAAGAGAAAGAAAGATAAGGGATATCCCTATCTCAAGCCTCAAGTTGTCCTAGGACTTTTTGAATCTAAGACAATAATAAGTACATCAAAGGATACAACATTGAAACAACACATTATCCATTTGATCATTTGAAGGATAAAACCTACATGAAGGAGCATCAATCTGAGATATAATTGGTTGATTTTATCATATGCTTTGGATAAATCTGATTTCATGCCAAATAATTATTTGTTCTAATTGAATGAATGAATACCTTGTTGATATACCCCTATAGCTTCAAATATCTATGTATCAACTAAAAATGCAAACTGCTTTTGAGAAATGACTTTGGGGAACATTTTCTTAACTCTTACTAACAATATCTTAACAATAATTTTGTAGATACTATTACAAAATGATATAGGCCTAAACTCATAGAAGGAGCCATGCTTGTCCTTTTTTGGAATTTAAACTAGAAATGTGGAATTGAAATCTCCCAATACTTTTCCAATAAGCATTGCTTTATCAATGAACCTGAGAAGGTCCTCCCCCCAAAAATCATAAAATCCAATAAAAGACTCCATAGACCAACCATATAGACCTAAACTTTATCTTCCTTGAACAATGCTAAAACAGATTTCAATTCTTCCTTGGAAATTTATTTCATTAATATTTGGTTATCTTCCTCTATCAAAAATCTAGGAAAAAAGGTCATTGGAAGAGGCTCGCACCCGTGAAGAGTGTTGCAGATGAAAATATTGTTGGAGGAAGATCATGTGTGCAAGGAGATGAAATGTGCAATGTAGAGTTTGATGGGTGAAGCGGGCAAGAAAGACAAGTTGTGATGCACCGATAAAAGAGTGATCAATTAACATCGCCTTGAGGAGCTAAAGCGTGTGGCACGTGAAGAATCATTGTGAGACTTAAGTCATGAAACAAACCCTGAAAATCAAGTAATTAATTTCTTATGTTGTTGTTTGAAATTGCTCAATGATATTGATGTTGCAAGAAATTTGATGCACATGTTAGCTATGTGTATGGGGAAGAGATAATAGATAGACCTATATCATCTCCCCTATCGGAAAGAGAGGTGTGTCAGGTCAGCAAGTAGAAACGCAATGGCAGGAAGTTCAAGATTACAACTGAGCTTTGTGGTTATGACATGGATGGAGACATGTTGGATCCGAGTTCCAACGTGAACGTCCTACCGAAGAAGTCATGGGAGTTGATGGGGAAACCTAATTTGTTCTAGTCACCCATATAGTTGTGGTTGGGGAACCAGTACAAGATCTACCCTATAGGCCGACTAGGACAAGTTGAAGTGAATATAGAAGGCGTGAAAATGAAGGTTGAATTTGAATTCATAGATACTATGGATGACTATGATCCATACCCTTCATTGCATGGAATTGATTGGGCCTTCGACAACACTGCGACGTTGAATTTGAATAAAAGGCAGATGTCATTTAATACGGACACCCTGTGCATGATCCCACCTCTAGATCTGAATGAAGGGGAAAAATAAATGAGTTGGTGGATGAGGATGTGTGGAGCTCGATTATTGAGAATATCTACAAGATCATCAGGTGCAAGGAGGATTATATCAATCCCATCATAGATGGAGAGTTGAGTTGTCAAAGCGTGAAGTCCTATGATATTGACTCTGAAGATGCCATGGAAAGGTGGCAGTAGAAACTGTATGAAGTTTCAATAAGGAGATGTGTGCATATTATTTCCTAGGTGTGCGAGGAAGAATTTGGATCCTACCAGTTTGATGGGTCATATCTGGTGGATGTGTTTATTTCATGGATGTAGCATATTCCCAAACACCACCAGGTTCGTGCTCTTGATACAATGTGCATAGGAATACCTGCATGTTCGTGGGTAGTGCATCAAGACTCTCCCCGTGAATGGGTAGCAGTTGAGGCGTTCATGTAGGAAAGATTCAAACATGAATTAGATATTCATGGGTACATGTGTTCTTATGAATGGATTTGGATATACAAGCAATGACATGGGACACAAAGTCAATTCATAATGGCCTCACATGTGTTTCCCAGAAATAAATTCCCCCGGTTCCTTGGTTTCCCTACGAGGCACATCAAAGATCCAAGAGCGTGAAGAATGGGTTTCAATACTCTATATTTGGTGGAAGAACGAACTTCCACTTGTTCAATCCCATTGAACCCCATTGATAAAATAAACAGGTCCGATAAGAATAAAGAATTAGGGAGTATTCAATGGATGCCATTAGATCCAAAAAGTCCAAGCTTGGTCTCTCAGTGGACAAAACTGACTGGATGGACACATGTGAAGAGGCATTGCAGCCCACCAAGGGTCGTTGCAACCAATTAACCAAGGAGGAACTCTTGCAAGGGTGCGCAGGAAGCATGCGTAGCACCCCCAGAGAGTAAGACTTGTGGATGTACGGAGACATCACTGTCACAATCAAAGTTCTACGACCCCATTCTTTTCATGCATTAACAAGGTGATGTGTCCATTATATAGTACCTAATGGAAATTTTATTGAGGTGGTAATCAATAGTAAATGTTAAAATACCACCCATAGACTCCACACATTTGGCGGTAAAGTCGGTATCCATGCACCATGAATATAAAGAGGTTGATATGTCTCAAAATTTGAGAATTCTAGCAGAGGTGTCTCAGAAAACTCCTCATAATTATGATTTGATGGGATCGTCGGGTTGGTATAAGGATGAATGCTTTAGAGGAGATCGATGATTACCATGCAACACTCTGAGTTCTTAACGATCCTATGCACACCTCCTAGATGTAATTTCATGCATGTCTGGAAACTTTCCATTTTTCAAATTAATACTTGACAACTAATTGTCTTCCTTCCTATGTCTATAAGAAAGGATCCACAATTTCAATATGGAGGAACTGTAGAAGCGGAAGCAATATGAAATGCAATATGTTCGACCCAACATTAGCCATCCACAAAACCTAGTTGAAAACCATTACAATGGTTGCAAGCCATAGGGATGAAGTAAATTTAAGATTAATTAGGATCAACAGAGACCAAAGCCCGGATGTGCAATTCATCGATTACGACATCTAAGACCTGGGTCAATTCCCCTCCCTAGCCTTTCACAATTACGAGAGAACAAATCGAAGTGCATACCATCAAAATTTAGTGCTCACACAATATTGGTCCAAGCCTCTTCGACAAGCTAACATATTTTCTTTAGTCGATTTCCCTCACTTTGGACATAGTGGGACGGATAAATGTTGTGTCTCTTGTGATTGTGTATTTCTCAGTTGTGTCTCTTGTGATTGTGTCTCTTGTGACAATTTGTGTTTTCTTTTTACTTACTTTCCTACTGTTAATGTTTAAGCCATTATTATATTTCTTTGCATTTCATTATATAACAATAGCATAATCCAAGATCACTGAGAAATACACAATCACAAGAGACACAACATTTATCCTAGGAAACCCTCTAGGGGAAGAAAACCCAACAAAACTTCCTTAATATAGATAGCCAATATAATGCCAAGAGATCTCTTAAACTAATGCAGAAGATCCTCTCCTAGATATGTGCCACTCTCTCTCCTTCTTCTTTAACAACAGATCTGAAACTTGTCTCTCAATGAGCAAGTGATTTGTGTGTCTAAGTGAGGCGCTAGCCTCCTTATTTATATTAGACTGGCACATGTGAAGTGTCTCTTCACTAGCAAGGCTGAATTCTCCAACTGGGTGGTTATAACCACCGTTAATATTTTTTGGGGCCTCTTTAATATCTGCTGGGGCCGACCTCTTATTCTGCCTATTATAATTATCATTTGACCAATTTACAAAAGGGGATTTGGTCCTATTACAATAGCCGACATGATCAATACACAATGGGGATTGATCCAATGAATAGTATATCAAATAATAAGAATAAGAATACTCTTTGCAGTTACATTATTTCAACACTCCCCCTTAACAAGAAGGGTATTCTTCAACAGCATCATGCGAGAGAGAGAGGACAACATCATCAACAACATCAAGTGGCTAAGAGGACAACATCATCAATATCATCTTGGAATATTGACTGGCATATCTATAAATCATCGGAAGTTTTCTTCATCGGCAGCATCGTCATTCTCAAAGGAATGCCTCATCATCTGCATCAATATGTATTAGTATAAAAACTGATACAACATCATCATCACAGCACAAGGTTGGCTCATCATAATACAAGACTGGCTTTACGTCACAGCTATCAAGATGGAATCTCAATACTTGTCTCATCTCAATGTCTTGCTTTACGTCACAACACTCAAGCTCGAAGCAAGATACTTGTCCTGCTTTACGTCACAACCATCAGGTCGGAAGCAGGATACTAGACTAGATTTACGTCACAGTTATCCAGCTGGAAGCTCAGTGCTAGTCTCATCATATCATCTTGCTTTACGTCTCAACCATCAGGTCAGAAGCAAGGTACACATCCTGCTTTATGTCACAACCATCAGGTCGGAAGCAGGGAACTAGAATTTCTTTACATCGCAACTATATAGCTGGAAGCATAGTACTAGTCACACATCATCTTTCTTTACGTCACAACCATCAGGTCGGAAGCAAGGTACTCGTCCTGCTTTACGTCACAACCATCAAGTCGGAAACAGGATACTAGACTAGCTTTACATCACAGCTATCTAGCTGGAAGCATAGTACTATTCATATCACATCATCTTGCTTTACGTCACAACCATCAGGTCAGAAGTAAGGTACTCGTCCTGCTTTACATCACAACCATCAGGTCGAAAGAAGGATACTAGACTAGCTTTACGTCAAAGCTATCCAGCTGGAAGCACAGTACTAGTCATATCACATCATCTTGTTTTACGTCACAACCATTAGGTCGGAAGAAAGAGATGTCTCATCACAACATCTACTCCCCCTTTCGAGGAGGGTCCTTTCAGACTATACCAAGCTTATCTCAAAAGTACTCAAACTTTATACGAGATAGTGGCTTGGTCACACATCAGCAACCTGTTCATTCATGCTAATGTACTGGAGCTTTAAGGCTCCTCTCTGCACCATGTCATGGATGTAATGATAACGAATCTCTATGTGCTTCGACCTGTCATGAAATACATGATTCTCTGTCATCTTTATGTAGCTTTGGTTGTCACATAGAATCAAGGTTTCTCTCATCTCTGATTCAAATAGGTCGGTCAGCAACTTTCGAATCCATATAGCTTCGCAGCTGGCAGAACATGCACCAATGTATTCTGCTTCCGTTGTGCTGAGAGCAATGCTAGATTGCTTCCTACTCTGCCACGAGATCATAGTTGATCCCAAACTGAAACAAAATCATGAAGTGATTTTCCTATCAGAAACACTTCCTGCCCAATCTGCATCAGTATATCCACTCAATGTGAAATCATGATCTCCATCATAGCTGAGACCACAATATATTGTACCTTTAAGGTACCTCATCACATGTTTTGCAGCCACTAGGTGAACACGTCTGGGTTCTACCAGAAACTGACTCAAGGCGTTCACAGTGAAACAAATGTATGGTCTGGTGTTCGTCAGGTACATCAGTGATCCAATAATCTATCTGTACAGTGTGGCATCAATCAATTCTGACGAAGTATCGACCAACAGCTTCAACTTCACTTCCATGGGTGTATTCATGGGCTTGCATTCCAACATGTCGAATCTCTTCAAGATTTTGACCGTGTACTTCCCTTGGTTAAGGAAGATCCTCTCAGGACTCTGCCATACCTCAAAACCTAATAAATAATTCATTAGGCCAAGGTATTTCATTTCAAATTCCGAGGAAAGTCTCTTTTTACATTCAATGATGAGCTTTTCTTCTCCAGTTAAGAATAAGTCATCCACATATAGTAGTAATATTAATGGCTCATTGTTCATGATTTTGAAGTAGAGGTTAGAGTCTGCTTTACTCTTGGTAAAGCCTAAGCTCGTCAAGAAACTGTATATACGGCCATACCAAGCTCTGGGATCTTTCTTCAATCCGTATAAGGATTTCTTCAATCTGCAGACATGAGACTTCCTGTCTTCAACCTCAAATCATTGAGGTTTCTCTATATACACTTCCTCTTCGATGACATCGTTTAGGAAAGTTGTCTTCATGTCCATCTGGTGCAGCTTCCACTTCATCTTAGCTGCAAGAGCTATGATGGTTCTGATTGAAGTGTATCTGGCCACAGGAGCGAATGTCTCTTCATAGTCAATGTCTTCCTTCTAGGAAAAGCCACGAGCGACAAATCTTGCTTTATACTTTTCAATACTTCCATCAGCAACATGTTTTATTTTGAAGAGCCATCTGGAGGATACCACATCTTTATTCTTCGGTCTGGGAACTATTTCCCATACTTCGTTCTTCATTATGGATTGGTATTCCTCTGTCATGGCATATGCCCATTCTTTCCTTTGAATGGATTCTTCAAAGAAGGTAGGCTCCTCTTCTAGGATATCACACATCAAAGTCGTATAGTTGGAGAATGGCGTTGGTCTTTTCACTTGTCTTGTAGTTCCTTGGGGAACACCGTACTTCTCTCCATCTTGAATAAGCTCTTTAGCCCAAGTTGGCTTTCTTTTATGGAGGATCGTCATCTGAGGAGGTCCTTGCACTTCTACTATATCATGGTCTTCTAGAAGTTCCTCATCAGGAGAAGTTACGACTTCCCTCACTGGTTCTGCAGCTCTGGGAACCTCCCTCATTGCAGTACTGGGGATTAAGGGTTCGTCTTCATATACTTCTTCAAGCTGGAATAGTTTAGATTTCTTGAGCACTACATCTTCATCAAAGGTCACATCCCTGTTGATCTCAATGTGATGTTGACCTGGTATATAGATTCTGAAGGCCTTGGAGACCTCATAGTATCCCAAAAATATTCCCTTCTTTCCTGAAGGGTCCATCTTGTTTATCTTTTCTTTAGGTATATGAATAAACACTGGACAACCAAATATTTTGAGATGGCATACCTTTGGCTTCTTTTCGGTGAACATCTCTTCCGATGTCTTGAGCCCAAGTGCACTATGGGACAATCAGTTTTGCACATATACAACTACCATTGTTGCTTCTTCCCATAAGCAAATAGGAAGATCTTGATCATGGATCATAGTCTTCATAGCTTCTAGTATGGTTCTGTTCTTTCGTTCAGCTACACCGTTTTGTTGGGGATTATAGGGAGTAGTGAGTTCCCTCTCGATCCCAACATCTTTGAAAACGTTCACAAACTCTTTTGAGGTATATTCTCCTCCATTATCTGACCTGAGTATCTTGATCTTTCTCTCAGAAAGATTCTCTATCAAGTATTTGAATTCCCACTAATGGAGGACGATGGCATTGGGCCACACACATCTGAATGAATGAGCTCTAGGACTCCTTCTTCCTTGTTGTCTTTCTTTGGAAACGGGTCCTTGATGTTCTTCCATTGTGCACATCCATTGCATACGCCTTCATGGTCACCTTTGAGTTCTGGTAAACCTATGACCGCTTTTCATATGTATGGTCGCGCCTTGTAGTTGATGTGAGCTAATCTTCTATGCCAAAGTTCACATGGATTCTTCAATGGCGTGGGTCATGGCAACTTCTGAGTGACCCTTTAGCTTATGCAAGCCACCTTCTTCTTTTCCAATGATGATTGCTTCATTTAT
>ML781061.1:287067-302807 GCA_009831015.1 Picea engelmannii
TGAATTTCATGGGATGCATTTTCACTTTCAGGTGTCTTCTCTGTTACGAAATTTTTCAATACTTCCATGATATCCTCTTTTAAACCATCCATCTTTGCCTCCAACTTAGCTTCCATCTCTTATAGTTCATCTTTTGTTACTATATTCTTTTGTAAATCATTTATGTCCCTACGCATTTCTTCACCTTCATCAAGAGTGCAATTAGAATTGTCTAGAGGCTTATTTGGTGTAGAAGTTCCCTTTTTGGGTGGCATGTTGGCCAAGTATCACTTTTGAACCTTGATTTTGAGGTGGTTCTACTAGACAATCTTTATTTTGTTGTATATCCCAAGTTTCATCCCTTCTTGGTATGAAACTTTATTTTATGTAGTTCTTTGATATTTATTCTCTGCAATGCCACATGTCTGATCAAAATTGGATGTTCCAAGTGGAATTTACGGTAACTTCCCCACAACTTGCCAATTTTTGGCCTTTCCAGGAGATCTCACTTGTATAGCGTGCCCCACACAAAAAAATTGATATAAAATTATAAAACTCATACCAGAAATACTACAGACTGTTCACAATCCAATGAAGCCAGTCCCACTCAATTTGGATACACTAGGAATAAGTTATGATTGTTTTACCTGGAACACCTTCTTGAGACTAGTCAATATGACTAGTTAGATACTCTATCTTACACAGGGTGTATATACAAATTTAAGATGACCCAGAAGATGAAATTTTGACCACAGATACCTTACTGATTTCTGTGAATATCGTCTAGAGTTTAGGGTCTGAAACGTTACAGTAAATTTTTTATAGCGAAAAATCTTCAATGACTCAGTTCAGGATGATTCCAGAACCCTATCTTGTACAATATGTATCTCCGAAATTATAAGGCCTCAGGAGCTGAAATTTTAACCCAACATACCTTGATCCGTCTACTAAATATCCTCCAAGTCATTCCTTCTTAAACATTGTAGAAAAAAAATTATAGCAAAAATTCCAAGGTGTCTCAGATGTGGCAGTGAAACCCCAAGACTTTGAGCTCTGATACCATATGTTAAGAACCAAATATCAATATAGCATAGAAAAACCTCGGAAAAAGTATTCAACACCTTGAAAAAGAGATAATTTCAGATAATAAGCCTCTTCGAGGGGGCAACCTCCTTTTACCCCACTTAAATGCTCAAGTACAAGATGATTCCAAATGAAAATGTCTCCTTGGTATATATAGGAGACTAGGAGGTATAATTACAACTAATGGAATAAATCTGACATAAATAAAATAAAATTACTAATGTAATATGCCCCAATTAAGGGGTAATGAGACAATATTAGGGCTTAACAATACATGACTTAATCAATCATTAAAATGAATGGTTTTTGTTCATTTAAGGGGCTAAGTTATGACTTGGATATACATGTTATGGGGCCCCAAAATGTATAATCCTTCAACGCGTGTCAATATGTTGGACGATCAGGATCATTTCGCATCCCAACTTAAGATTAAAATGTGAGCTACTTTTGTACATGAAATAAACCTCTTTCTTAGATATTTCACTCCCTGATGGCGATCAATGATTATGTTTACTCCTTATCTTGGAACCCAGTCTAACGGTTGTGTCTTAATCATGAATTGAGCAGGTGGTGAAAGTTCTTCCTTGCCTTTTAAATGTAGATCTGGCGGCTTGTACCCAATCTAAATCTCGATCCAACAGTCATAAGTTCTCCTGGTTTGGACGAAGAGATTCTAACCCCAATTTGAATCGAACGACTACCATATTTTTCACTTTCAATCTTATGCGCATACCTGCAACAATTTACCTTAGCCACATTCGTCAAGAAAATGTGATGCAGCACCCCTACCTCAGCAAGCTCTGTGTGACCTCCCAGTCTTGGATCATTCTATTCCCTTGATCTGGAATGGCTCTTTAGTTCCCACAGGAACCTTCACACATGTAACCACAGGCCCTTCTAGGGTTTACGCCTACATGAACAAGTGCAAGGCACGAGCCTCCACTCCACGTGACCAACCGATGTGACCACGACCTTTACCCAAAAAGGAGTTTCGGGTTTCGCGACTTCGCGATTTCTGTTGTGAGTCCCTCTGACTCCATCAATCCCTGAAACCCTGAAATGGGCTTATGTTTCTATTAGCTCCTCCCTTATGCTTCAACCATGTGACCTTAATCACGTCGTGGGGTCCACCTCTGAGCGCGTCGGGATTTTGCAACTTATGAGTTCGCGATGCGATCAAGTCCAAACTCGTGACTTCTTCTCCTCAGATCGATGGCCCTAAGATTCCCATGATCTGATGGTTCATATTGTATCAAAATTTCACGTATTGGGATTTCGCAACTCAAGACCTCCAAGTCACGACTTTCTCCACACTCCGACTCTCGAAATGTTGAAATATGAAATCACAAGATCAACAGCTCCCGTTGATACAAATCTAACGATGATTATTCCTCCTGAGCTTATGAGTGTTGACAGACACTCAGCCTTAACTTCTTCGCTGATCCACTGGATCTAACGGTCCACGGAAAATCGGTAGCTCTCCCTCGGTGGATTTTAACCGTCCATTCAAGTTCTCGACGCTCCTGAACAAAGAAATCGATGCCTCCTTTCTGAACTTGTTTGACTTCAACCTCGTCTTCTCTTCGAACTCTTCGAAGTCTCTATCTCTCCTGAGCTTGGTTCTTGCTGCAAACTCAAGGATTCTAGGGAATCCTGCATGCACTCCTTGCGGCTTCACGATAATATCTGATTATCTTAACTTCTCAGTTATGCGCACTCCTTGCGACAGTATCTCTTCAACCACTTACTGGGTTGGAAAAGTCTAAGACTTCAACTCGTCTGCACACACCTTGCACGGCTCTGTGCTATACTCACACTTCTGCTGGAATGAGAACAATGGTATCTCTCCTGATATTTTTTGAGGTAAACCTGAGAATCTTGTCAACGCATTCCTTCTGGACCTTCGTTGCACTCCTTGCAGGAATTCTCAGGACAAGAAACAATTGAAACTCATACTCTCCCTTTTACAGACTTCACGCATTCAACATGAAATCATACATACACACAACATTGAAACAAAATGCATAGCAAATTGTAAACATACCATTCAATAGATGCAAACAGTATTCATCACAACACCATGACATTGAGTCAAAGAATTTTTATATTAACTCAAGTGCTTATGTACATTTGTTCAATAGCAACAACTATATGCTTATACAATCTTCTACAATCTATGTTCTTCTCTACTCTCCTGCTCTCTTGCTCTACAACTCTATTTTTCCTCTCTCTATTGAGAATAATAATACAATACAATACATACGAGGGAGATTTCTAGAGTTTTGCCTCCTACAGCTCTAGATATCTAATCGAATTAAAGTCTACATCTACTTTACATTTATTACAATAAATGCCTCCAACAAACAGATGAGAGCAACCGCTCAAGATCTGCATTACAATCTCCAAACCATAAAAGAAAAAATATATTTTCAGATATTACATTAATGTTTCATCCTTTCAAATTCAAAACATCCTCAAAACACACACTGGTGCATATCCAGTTGCCCTCTGCTTTTGTGCTTGCTTTGTTGGCGATGCTCCTGCATCATACTCCTCTGGCTGAAAAATTCATGGGCTCCTGTCCATGAGCTCCTACACCATCTATCCATGTTTCTAGATCTTCGCTTCACTTTCCCAACTGGCATCCTCAATCGGGTGTCCCTTCCACTTTATCAAGTATTCAAAATACTTCTTTCTCTTGGTCTTCTTCCTAACTCTCTGATCAATGATCTTTTCTATCTGGGGATTTTCAGCTACAAGCATCGGTTTGACCCATTGAGCTTCCTTTTGGTTCTCTTCTCCTCTCGCTTCATCTTCTCTTTAAGGGTACAGATCTACTACGTTGAATATGGGTGAAATTCCCACACCATCTGGCAATTCTATCTCATAAGCATTTGCCTCAAATTTTCTCCTATCCTTTTCATTTTCAGCTTATTATTTGTTCCCCTTGGGAACATTTCCTTTCTTAGTTGTGCTAAGACTAAGTATCCCACTTCAAACAGAATCTCTCTTCGGTTTTGATCTTCTCTGTGCTTGTATCCCTGGTTATAATACTGCAACCGCTCTTTAATCTTACTATGGATCTCTTGCATATCTGCTGCAAAATCCTCTACTCCAGCACTTCTGAACTCACTCTGCTCTAAGTCCCTCAATTCAGATACTCCCCTTGGCTACATTCCATACATTATCTAGAATGGGATCTGTCCTGTGCTCATGTTAGGTGAGCCATTGTATGCAAATTCCACTTGTGGCAGAATCTGATCCCACTAGCAGTGATTTTCAGCTACTAAACTCCTCAACAAGTCCCCTAAACTTTGATTTACTACCTCAGTCTTTCCATCCATCTAAGGGTGATATGTTGAGATAAAAGATAAACTTGTCCCCAAATTATTCCATAGTGTCCTCTAGAAATGACCAACAAATTTGGTATCTCTGTCTGAAACAATACTCCTAGGTAAACCATGAAGTAGAACAACTTCTTTGAAAAACAGGTTTGCAATGTGTGTTGCATCACTAGTTTTCTGACATGGAATGAAATGTGTCATTTTTTAGAATCTGTCGACTACCACAAATATGGAATCACAACTTCTATGTGTCATTGGTAGTCCTAACACAAAATCCATGCTTACCGCGTCCCACTGCCTCTCTAGTACTGGCAATGGTTGATACAATCTTGTATTCTGTCTTTTCCCCTTTGTGTGTTGGAAAATTCTACATTTTTCGACAAACTTCTTCACATTCGTCCTCATCCCTAGCCAATAATACAAATTGTTTAGTTGCGCAAATGTATTATCATGGCCGAAATGTCCAACCAATTCTCCACTATGTTTTTCCTTTAGAATATTTTCTCTCATAGAACTCTTCGGGATACACAATTGATTTCCTTTGAATAATAATCCATCCTGGATTAAGTATTCAATCCATTGGCTTATGTCTCTTAGAACAGGATTCTCACATGCTTCGTAAGCATCCATGAAATATGAATTATCCTTGTACATGTCCTTAAGGCTATCAAAACCTAAGGTCTTCACACGAAACTCCTGCAGAATCAAACATTTCCTGCTCAATGCATCAAAAACCTTGTTAGCAGTTCCAGAAATGTGCTTTATAACAAAAGTAAAGTTCTTCATAAATTCAACCTGTTTTGCATGTTTATGGTTCAATTTCTCCTTTCTAGTTACGAATTGTAAAGCATGGTTGTTGCTATAAAAAATGAACTCTTTCGGAACCAAGTAATGCCTCCATTTCTTCAGCGCCTGTATGATTGCATAAAACTCATTATCATACGTAGAATATTTCATCTTGGCATCATTTGGTTTCTCACTGAAGTATGAAACTGGCCTATTGTCTTGACTTAAGACTTCTCCAATCGCAAACCCACTTGCGTCACATCTCACTTGAAATGTCTTGCTAAAATCTGGCAAAACCAGAACTGGTTGTTCAGTTATCTTCTCTTTTAACAACTTGAAACTTTTCTCTTCTTCCTCTGTCCAATGAAAATATTTATGTCTTTTCTTGACTGTGTCCATCATTGGTGCACTAATCCCACTAAAATTTCTGATGAACTTCTTGTAAAAACTAGCTAGTCCATGGAATCTTCTAACTTCAAAGATATTCCTTGGCGATGGCCATTCTTTGATCGCTTTTACCTTCTTAGGATCCATCTTCAACTAATTCAAAGAAATCACGAACCCCAAATAAACAAGCTCTTTCTTTATGAAAGATGACTTCTTCAGATTTATCAGCAACTTCTCTCGCTGTAACCTCCTCATCACTAGAGTTAGGTGTCTCAAATGTTCTTCTTAAGTCTTATTGAACATCAGTATATCATCAAGATACACAATTACAAACTTTCCAATGAAATCCCTCAAGACTTTGTTCATCAATCTCATGAAAGTACTTGGCGCATTCATCAAACCAAACAGCATGACAAGACATTCATACAGCCCTTCATTCGTCTTGAATTGTGTCTTCCATTCATCACCTTCCCTCATTCTAATCTGATGATATCCGCTTTTCAAATCAATTTTTGAAAAAAACTTTGCTCCACTTAAGAAATACATCAAATCATCCATCTTTGGTAAAGTAAATCTATACTTGATGGTGATTTTTTTTATAGCTCTCGAGTCTGTACACATTCTCCATCCACCATCTTTGTTTGGACTTAACACAGTTGGTGCAGCGCGTGGACTCAAGCTTTCTCTGATCAACCCTTTGTCCATCAAATCCTAGACTTGCTTCTTGAATTCTTCATTCTCTTGCGAAGTCAGTCTATATGCTAATTTGTTTGGAAAAATCCCTCCTGGTATAAGGTCAATGTGATGGCTTATACTTATGATGGGAAGCAATGAACAAGGTAAATCGTCCACCACTATATCAGCAAATTCCTCCGACAGTTCCCGAATTTCCTCAGGTAGATCATCTATCGAGGTATTGGTCAAGATGACTCTAGGTTTTCTCATCACAGTAAACTGCATGTCTACATATTTCCTGATTTCATCCAGAAGTTCCTTCCCACTCATGAGAAGTATAGTGTTTCTTGCTTCTTATTTCACGTTCTTGTCTTCAATTGGCAGCAACATATGCGTCCTACCATTCTTCTCCAAGATATAGGTGTTCTTTCTCCCATCATGAAAAACATTTATGTCATATTGCCACGGTTTCCCCAAAACAATATGACAGACATCCATGGGAATAACATCACATAAGATCTCATCTCTATATCCCCCTATATTAAATTCAACTAAACATTGTTTAGTGACTGTTACCTGATGTCCTTTTTGCAACCACGAAACCTTGTATGGGCTTGGACGTGCAACTATCTCCAATTCCAGCTTCTCAAACATTTATGTGGATATTATATTATATGTACTCCCACTGTCCACAATCACCTTGCATCCCCTATCCTTGGTCTTGCAAGCAGTTATGAACAAACTGTTCCTCTGGAATGGATTCTCTATCTCCTTCTCTGGCTTCAAGAGAATTTTCCTCATCATTAAGGATATTCTGCCTTCTGCATCTTCTGCCTCAACATTTCGCCTTTGCGCTTCTGAAATGTGAGCTTCACCTCCTCCATATCTTTTTCTATCGGGACATTCAAAATAATTGTGTCCTATCTTTCCATAGACAAAACACTTTATTTCACCTCCTCTGCCTCTTCCTCTTCCTCTTCCTCTTGCTCAAGGAAACGTGTTCCTATCAGCAGAATGTCCTCCTTGTGAGCTTCCTCCCCTTTCTGGGTGGTTATGAGGTTTTTTTTCTTCATCCTTGGGATTGTGTACTCTGTCCTAGGAAACAACTTTACCTCTGCTTGGACTTCTACCTCTGCCCCTTTGACCTTGCTTTCGGGCCAATTTTACTTCAGCATTTGAAGCAATTTGATAAGCATCTTCCACATTTCTGATTTTCACCAGGCTCATCTCATCTTGAATTTCATATCTCAATCCATTCATGTATCTGGCGACTTTTTCATCATCACTCTCATGATGACTTGCCCTGATGTTGAGTCTGTAAAACTCCTCAGTGTATTCCTTCATTGTCATTCCCTTCTGTCTCAAATTCTGCATTCTTCGAAATAGATTAATTTGGTAATATCTGGGTATAAACTTGACTTTCATCTTTTTTACCATCCTATCCCAGCTTTTGATTTTTTTTTCTTACCTTTTCAACACCTGTCAGTCTGTCGTTCATCCCACCACAGTGTTGCATGCCCTTTCAGTCTAGTGACAGCATATTTAACTTTCTTATATTCTTCGATATCCTCATAGTCGAAGTATTTATCCATATCTCTAAACCAATCTAGTAGCTCCTCGACGTCTAAGTTGACTTCATACATTGGGATGTCCATTTTTTCTCTGGCCCCTATTCTTGCAACAACTTTGAATAGACGTTCCTCTACAACATCTTTGGCTACAAATTCTTCTTCAGCTCCATCCTCATTTTCTCTTTCAGCCTCACTGACATCTCCAATATCAGTTGTTCAGCTCTGTGTTGTCTCCATAGAATCCAATCGAGCATGAAGTTCTCTCATTTCCCTTTCCACGGCTGGATCGGGCATGGGTCTATATTGACGTCTTCTTGGTGGAATTGTTTAAATCTGTTCTGCGTAGAATTCAAATCACAAATTGCCTTTATCTCCCTTGCTTACAGAAAAAAAAATTTGTTAGTTATGCTCTAATACCACCTGACGCAACACCCCTACCTCAGTAGGCTCTGTGTGACCTCCCGGTCTTGGATCATTCTATTCCCTTAAGCCAGAATGGATCTTTAGTTCCCACAGGAACATTCACACATGTAACCACAGGTCCTTCTAGGGTTTATGCCTACACGAACAAGTGCAAGGAACGAACCTCCACTCCACGTGACCAACTGATGTGACCATGACCTTTACACAAAAAGGCGTTTCGGGTTTCATGACTTCGCGATTTCTGTTGTGAGTCCCTATGACTCCTTCAATCCCCAAAACCCCAAAATGGGCTTACGGTTCTACTAGCTCCTCCCTTATGCTTCAACCATGTGACCTCAGTCACGTCTTGGTGTCCACCTCTGAGCGTGTCGGGATTTCGCAACTTATGAGTTTGCGATGTGATCTCTTCTCCCCTTCCCGAAGTCCAAACTTGTGAATTCTTCTCCTCAGGTTGATGACCCTAAGATTCCCATGATCTGACGGTCCAGATTGTATCATAATTTCGTGTATCGGGATTTCGCAACTCAAGACCTCCAAGTCACGACTTTCTCCACACTTTGACTCCCGAAATGTCAAAATTTGAAATCACAAGCTCAACAACTCCTGTTCATACATATCAAACGATGATTATTCCTCCTGATCTTATGAGTGTTGACAGACAGTCATCTTTAACTTCTTCGTTGATCCACTGGATCTAATGGTCCATGGAAAATCGGTAGTTCTCCCTCTGAGAATTTTAATCACCCATTCAAGTTCTCGACACTCCTGACCAAATAACTCGGTGCCTCCTTTCTGAACTTGTTTTCTGCGAGGTGACTTCAACCTCGTATTCCCTTCAAACTCTTTGAAGTCTCTATCCCTCCTGAGATTGGTTCTTGCTGCAAACTCAAGGATTCTAAGGAATCTTGCCTGCACTCCTTGTGGCTTCACGATAATATCTGATTATCTGAACTTCTCAGTGTTGCGCACTCCTTGCGACAGTAGCTCTTCAACCACTCACTCGATTGGAAAATTTTAAGACTTCAACTCACTTGCGCACACCTTTCACAACTCTATGCTATAGTTGCACTTTTGTTGGTATGAGAACAACGGTATCTCTCCTGAGCTTTTATGAGGTAAAACTGAGAATCTTGTCATCGCACTCCTTGCGGACCTTCATTGCACTCCTTGCAGGAATTATCAGGACGAGAAACAATTGAAACTCATACTCTCCCTTTTACAGACTTCACTCATTCAACATGAAATCATACATACACACGGCATTGAAACAAAATGCATAACATAGCATATAAGAAAAATGTAAACATACCATTCAATAGATGCAAACATTATTCATCACAACACCATGAGATTGATTCAAAGAATTTTTATATTAACTCAAGTGCTTCTGTACATGGGTTCAATAGCAACCGCTATCTACTTATACAATCTTCTACAATATTTTTTCTTCTCTACTCTCCCGCTCTCTTGCTCTACAACTCTATTCTTCCTCTCTCTATTGAGAATAATAATACAATACAATACATGAGAGGGATCTTTCTAGATTTTTCCCTCCTACATCTCTAGCTATCTAATCGAATTAAAGTCTACATCCACTTTACATTTATTACAATAAATGCCTCCAACAAACAAATGAGAGCAACTGCTCAATATCTGCGTGACAATCTCCAAACCATAAAAGAAAAAATATATTTTCAGATATTACATTAATGTTTCATCCTTTCAAATTCAAAACATCCTCAAAATGCGCATTGGTGCATATCCAACTGTCCTTCACTTTTGCGCTTGCTTTGCTAGCGATTCTCCTACATCAAAATGGAATCATTAATCCTTTACATTGATCAATGATTTCATCAATGACAAACTTCTGGAGGTCTAATTCACTTTGTGACTCCTCTTTCTCATACTTGTAACAATCATTTGCAATTATGTCTGCGAGCATACTTGAGACTTACAACAAAACCAAAGTTCTAATGCAGTTCCACAATTATACCAATCTATAGAGGCTCTTTCACACCTAATCAAAAAATGCAACGAATCAAAGGCTTCTTCATAATACTCGAAACATAGTTTTCATTCCTTCATTCAGATACACACACTATACATGGATTTACATAATACTTCCAATGCCTCTTAGCCTAGATCATATTCAATAGGCCTATTTTCCCCTCTCTCTGGCCTAATTCTTCCTTTAATTGGCCACCTCGATGCCTTACAGGATTACCATTAAATAATTAGCTTGCTCTGAAGCTAAACATAGCTCAAATCTACAAATTACTCAAAAAAACCCTAATACAAACTTCAGATCCACAAATTACTCCTAAGACCCTATAATCACTCCAACCCTCTCTCGAGATTTGTCTTTATTGAGCAGACTTGCTTACAAATTATCCAAGAATAGAGAAACAAACCCATTCCTAAGATCTCCCTCATATTCGAGAACAATTCCAATTCAATCCTCACTTAACTAATTACATCAACAGTTATGGAAACAATCCCATCCCTTCTAACAAACTCATCTTCTAGAACATACTCAAAAACTTAGGAAAATACAACATTTCATTAGGGAACCAACTCCCTTAGTAAAATTTGAGAGACCCCTTAGGACTGCTCCTTAGGTCTTAGATTTGGAAGCTTAGATGCTCATGCATAAGACTTCCAAGGTTGAAAACATTAATGATCTCTTGATCATGTGTTTCTATAATTTTATGAAGTCCTCCTGGATCCCAAACTTGAGTTTGTAGTTGTCCAAATGCCTTACACTTGTGTTGCTATTGTACATATGTTGTCTATTGATCCATTCGTTTATTTTCAATCAGCTACAAATTCTTATTGATCATCTCCTTTTCCACACAACTTCTCCATCTGGACTAACTCATCATCAACTCCCATAACCCTTCATTAACTAAATCAATTTATGTTGTCTTCATCTCCTGAAATCCCTTGTCTTCATAAAAATCGCCTTGGGTTGCATATCATTGTTGTAGTTTATTGTTGTTTTTGTCCATTGGTTGCATTACATTTTCAGTTCCACACCTTTGGCTATTCTCAAGGCTTTGAGAATACTCATGTATCCAATAACTCACATTCCTTAGTTCCATGCTTAAGTTATGGAATCTTTCCTGCAAATTATGCTCTTGAACTTGATTAAAACAACAAATCAAAATCAAATTATTCATACCTTCACTTACCATTCTCCAACAAGCAACATCTTCCTTATCCAATTTCATCTTTACTTCTATGTACTCTTGTGTATCCCAATGCAACATTTCATCAATTGAAATATCTTCAAGCCAATTCATTGGTTTGTTTGTGTTTTCATCATTTTAAACATCTTCATTTTCTAGATATACACCATCTTCCTTCTCATTGTTTTCATCAAATGATGATGTCTCAACCTCTGGTAAGACAGAACTTAAAATCTTCCTTCTTTCTATGGACTGCCAATATCCATAACCTATATACATACACCAATTATAAATTTTAAAATTATAAATTTATGTTGTTTACATCTCCATCATGGCTTTTTCTTAATTCTCTGTTGAAGATGTAATATCTTTGTTTCTCTGGACAATAATCCAATTTGTTGAAGTATGTTTGTCTCCCTTTCCTTGAGACAAGTCTACAATCACATCGTCCTCTAGTTCTTGGTTGCCTGCAACCACATTTTCCTGGGATTCCTTATATGCCTCCAACCAGTCAATGAGGATTTAATCATCATCTTCAAGCATCAACTCTTTCTCTAGTTCACACCAGTAAACCCCTTCATCCTTCTTTATCTTCACAACAACTCCAAATAAATGTTCATCTCCTTTGTCCCTTTGTCCTACAGTCATGCGCAAAACAATAGTTTCAAAATTACCATACTTTGAAGTCTTTATTGCCATCAATTTTATCTACCCCAACACAACATATTTCAAGTATTTTGTTAGACACTCATCAAGTCTCCAACATGCTCATCTTGGCACTATTCTCTTGCATTGGTTTGGGAATTTATTCATATTTCCTTTATTATCCACAAAATTTAGATTATGTGTTGTTTTAATGCTTTAAGAAATCATATCTCCACCTTATCCAACTTGAATTATAGTCCCAACTATATTTCTAACTCCTTCCTTTGGGAAACATGAAATTACATACAATTTGTCAGAATAAAACCCATTAGGCCTCCTAGCCTCATCCATTTCCTTTGTCAACACATCATCATGTTGATCTGAACTCTACAAAGAGTTCATGAAACTTTATTCAAGTATCTATTTCCCTTCATATCCTTATCCAAGGATATATCCTTCCTCTGGTTCATAATAAATAATCTGCATCTCAGACTCAGTTGCTCTGAGTTCCTTCTTTAGCTTGGCACACATACTCTGCCTCAACCTTGTCTGCAACAATTTCCATCTCACCTTCTTCTTTCTCAGTATCCAGCCATACCATTGGCCTTTCTCGCCTTCATTTAGGAGCTTTTCTATCATATTGATTCTTTCTTTCAACTCATCCATCTCTCTGTCAAAGTCTTCTTGACTCATCTTTCGTTTTCCATCTACCTTGGAATCCTTATTCTTTCTCCTATTGTGGTTTGCTTCATGACCATCAGTATTCATCTTCATTTCCTTTTTTGGACTCTCTTGGACTAAACCACAGAGTTCTTGATTTGTAGTGTGGTAAGGGTCAAGAACTTATCTACATCACATATGACCAGGGTCCCGAAATCAAGCGCTAATGCTCATGGAATTATCAACACTTTTCCTGACTTTCCAAATCGACAAGCATGACTTGATCAATCATTAAAATGAACGAGTGTCATTCATTTCAGGGGTTAAGTTACGACTCGGATCTCCATGCTATGGGGGGGCAAAATGTATAATTCTTCTATGTGTGTCAATATGTTGGATGATCGGGATCATTTCACATCCCAACTTAAGATTAAATTTTGAGCTACTTCTCCACGTAAAATAAACCTTTGCCCTGGATATTTGACTCTCTGATGGTGATCAACGTTTATGTTTACTCTTGATCTTGGCACCCGATCTAAGGGATGTGCCTTAATCATGAAGTGAGAAGACGGTGAATGTTCATCCTTTCCTTTTAAATGTGGATCTGGCGGCTTGTACCCAATCTAACTCTCGATCTGACAATCATAAGTTCTCCTAGGTTGGATGATGATATTCTAACCCCAATCTCAATCAAACAACTATTGTAGCTTTCATTGTCAATCTTTTGCGCATACCTACAACAAGTTACCTTAGCCACATTCGCTAAGAAAATGGGATCATCGATCCTTTACAGTGATCGATGATTTCATCGATGACAACCTTCTGGAGGTCGTATTCACTTTGTGACTCCTCTTTCTCGGACTTGCAACAATCATTTGCAAGTATGTCTACAAGCATACTTGAGACTTACAACAAAACCTAATGTCTAACACAATTCCACAATTATACCAATCTACAAAGGCTCTTTCACACCTAATCAACACATGCAATGAATCAAAGGATTCTTCATAATACTCGAAACATATTTTTCATTCCTTCATCCAGATACACACATTATACATGGATTTCCATAAGACTTTCAATGCCTCTCAGCTTGTATCGTATTCAACAAGCATCTTTTCCCCTCTCTTTGGCCTAATTATTCCTTCAATTGGCCACCTCGATGCCTTACAGGATTACAATTAAATAATTATCCTGGTCTAAAGCTAAACATAGCTCAGATCCACAAATGACTCAACAATTCCCTAATACAAACTTCATATCCACAAATTACTCCTAAGACCCAATAATCACTCTAACCCTCTCTCGATCTGTCTTTATTAAGAAGACTCGGTTACAAATTATCCAATAATAGAGAAACAAACCCATTCCTAATATCTCCCTCATATTCGAGAACAATTCCAATTCAATCCTCACTTAACTAATTACATCAACAGTTAGGGAAACAATCCCATCCCTTCTAATGATCTTAGCTTCTAGAACATACTCAAAAACTTAGGAAAATACAACATTTCATTAGGGAACCAAATCCCTTAGTAAACTTTAAGAGACCCCTTAGGTCTTCTCCTTAGGTCTTAGATTTGGGAGCTTAGATTATCTTGCATCACATTTTCCCCAATCTTTTAGGGCCATTAGATGGTCAAGCGGAAAAATCAACCATCGACTTTGTTGCTTGTCCATCCAATGTCCTAAATGCACAATCAAGCTACGGATGGACATTTATGAACCCCAAACAACCACACATGACCATGAAACCTTCCCATGTGTGCTCTTGTTTCCCATTATCTGTGCACTTCAATCATGTGTTATTGGAAGGAAGAGTGTCTATACATTTCTCATGTTTATAAATATTTATGTAACACCACATAATAAAGAACACTTAAGTGACTAATTGTGTCTTTCAATTGATGTCATTCAAGTGTTTTGATGGAAACATTCAATTATGGAAAAGCATAAGAAAGCCAAACCATATTAAATGAATAGATTCCAAGAGAGTGTGACCTTCTTGAAGGCAGTGGAAGAATATGAAAAAGATGTAATCCAAAACTTCAAGAAAATGAGATATATAACCACCAACTTCAAACAAATGTGTAGATCTTATAAACAAATGTTTCACTTGCCATTCAATGAGTATTTAAATTATTTTCATAACTCTGTAGATTCGCCTACATGGACCCTTTATTATTTACTTTATTAATTTGCTCTTCTCTATTTAATATGGTTATTTTTAATTAAATTGTATAGTCATATTTAATGCAAAGATCTCAACAAAATAAGAAACATTCACACACAACAAGGTGACACAAAGATTTATTCACAACAAAGGACCATGTGCCTCATTTCCGTTATGTATCAATACTTTTAATGGTTTTGGAAAGAATTCCCAAGCATGCCTCCTCCCATTTGTCACGTGGTTGTAGTCTTCTTGAAGATCAATCACATGACATTGGTAGTTACAGTGATAATTTTCCTCCATGCGGGCGAGCATTCCATCTACCTATCTTGAACTAAGAATTAGATTCGATAGAATTGCAATTCGTTATGTTTTACTATGTGATCCTTTTGTAACACACATCCCTGAGGTTTTTGGTTCCCAAAATCTCAAGGAGATGAGAAAACAAGGTTTTTGGTTCCCAAAATCTCACTATTGAAGGAGATGAGAAAACAATTTTGAGGTTTTGTCCCTCTCATATCATATTGCATTCTTCAATAACTGGGCTTTGAGTCCAATGTACCAAACTTATTTCCATCATCTTTAAGTAGCCTATACTTTTTTCCACAACACTACATACTCCTTCAAATCCTTTTTAAGTGTGCTTCATGCAAAATATTTTATTGTTGCTAGAACTTGTCATATTGTTAAGTACCTATACTAGATCTGCAAATATAATTCAATAATACCAAGAATAAACCATAAACCATTCACCATAACATGAACACAAGAAATAGAGAAAACCCTTGAGGTAGGGTAACACCATATATTAATCCTTATGGAAGGA
>ML781061.1:304844-331724 GCA_009831015.1 Picea engelmannii
AGTCCACCTTACATTGAATGACCTCCACTATTATCACTATGGGCCCTCTGGCCCCCCCCACTACCTCTCTAGCTACCTTACATTCCATCCCCCTTATGAAAGCATTGTCCTCAACGCTTGATGTACAACCATATACCAGGGTCTCATGGATAATTGTGGACCATAATGTTGAAGAAGACTGGAGAACCAAGGTCCCATGTAGAAAGGAAAGTCACCATGCTGAAGTAGTCCAACCACCATTGTAATCTCGGGTCCCATGTCCAAGTGCTCATGTGAACTCCCCGTGGAAGATTTTGGAACCCAATAACCAACTCAAAATGATGCTCCAAATACTGACACATGTCATGTGGATCCAAATAAGAATATCCATCCACACAGTCGAAAAGGGTCATAGCAGAATCTTGAAGGAATAATACCACCGTAGAATATGCAGGATGGACACTGGTAATAATCATTGGCTCTCAATTTTTCATATTGATGCTCTCTACAGAAGGTGGATTAGAGTCATCAAATAAAATATGAAAGTGGTTGTCATCCCAGAAATGACAACTACTCATATATCAATCATCACAATCGGCCTCGAAATCATACCAAGCATATATTTCTTGATTATATTCATCCATGATGTCCGCCATAAGAAATACATGTTGCATGTTATCCAATAAATCTCGAATACTACGGAAATTATCATTGAGACCATTTGCAAGGTCATGCAATCTAGCATCCAATGTGTCATACAATTTGGATTTGAATGATTCAAGAATTACCTTGAGGGTTTGAGAGGAAATAGCCATCTGAGCACCCTAAGAACTCTTTGTTCCCACATCTGTCATGAAAAAACTCAAAAAATAGAACAATAAGTTACCGCAGAAAATCGAGGCGTTTTCCGGAAAAACCCTGAAAAACTGTTGAATTTAAAATGCTCATATCTTCACTTTCCGGGCTCCGTTTCGACTGATTTTTTTTTTTAAATTGGATGAAATTATGAAAGGAACTCAGATATGTAATTTATTTGGGCAAATTAGGCCTCCATATGCTACCTAAATAAATAAATAAATCTACAAAAATAAAAAAAAATTGTCCACAATGTCTGTCAAGGAAAGTCGTTTGATACCAATTGTTAAGAACCAAATACCTGAATACAAAATATCACAATAGATCCAAAGATATATGAAAACAATCACCACACAAGATATATGAAACCATATAGAAAACCACAACTTTATTATAGAAACCCTTGAGGTAGCGCAACACCATACAATGGATCATATTATGGAAGGGATTCTCTCCTACTCACTTGCCTCTTCGAGGGGGAATCCTCCTATTGAGCTATCACTCACAATACAATATTTCTCTTCATGTCTCATTACATTGCTTGAACCCCTTTATATAGTGCTACCATCACCTAAGAACATTCTAGAGGAGGAATCTTCTAGAAGTATAACCTTCTAAGAAGTCTTCTTACATTTATTATATCTAATTACTCATTTATTATATCTAACTACCATAGTGGATCTTATTTAATAATATAATGGACCTAGTCCACCTTACATTGAATGAACTCCACTATTATCACTATGGGCCCTCTGGGCCCCCCCACTACCTCTCTAGCTACCTTACATTATCCTTCTTCATCTAACATGGATGATCATACAAGTGGAAGTTCTCCACATTGACCACTAAGTATATTCACATGTAGGGAGATAGACTAATATTGAATGTGTTATCACTAATTTGTTCAAAGATATGAAATGGTCCATATCTCAACAACTTCAACTTCTTGGTTTCCCCTTATAATCACTCTTTACTAAGAGAGAGCCAAAATTTATCTCCAACATAGAATTTGTGTTATATTCTATATTGTCCATGGCAAATATTGTACTTCTCTTGACTTTGCTTCAACGATACCTGCATTTTCAAATGGATTTTCCCCGATTTTGGCAATGAACTTATCTACTCGCATTTCCTCTTGTGTGTATCATATTCATTATCCCTCTATTTCCCATAATAAACATCAAAGGTTGATGATGGAAAATAACCAAAACAAGCTTCAAATGGTGACTTTAGGGTGGAAGAATGCATTTCCTTGTTGTGATAATGTTAAATGTGTATGTGATGTTCATCAGAAGACTTCAAATGTTTCTAGTTATATCCTCCTAACAATGGCATGGAAGTTCTTTTATAACTTTGGTCTTCCCATTGATCTAGGGATGGAATATTGTAGAAATTTTCAATGTCATATCCATTCTTTCGCATAGACTTGTCCAAAACTTGCCCAAAAATCTTGAATCTCGAATAGATGGATTTCAACAAGACAGTCAAAAAATTACCCATACATGTGTGAAGAATAACTCAACCACTTCATGTCCCTTGATTGTCAATTACAAAAAGTAATCATCATGGTCTTTCTTGGTCATTGGTAATCCACCAATAAAATCCATAGATACACACTCCCATGGTTTGCTAGGTATTGGTAATAGCATGTAAACGTTGAGTTTCTTATTACTAGGTTTACTAGTGCTACAAAGAACACAACCATGAACGGATTTGGAAATTTGTTCTTGCATATTAGACCAATAGACTTACCTATATAGGTTCACTATTGTCATCAATTCTTGAAGTATGGGCTTCTTTGATCAATTGAATTCTTCCTTCTTGTGGGATACAGTGCAACTTGCCCAACTTGTAAAGTAACCCATCGTGGAGATGATATTCATTTTCATCTAGCTCAACCACTGATACTTCCAAAATCAATGTCATTTGCATATTACTCCCCAAGAAATTCATGGGGGAAGGGTACAAGTTTTAGTATTGTCCCCACAATTGTAATTTTATGGATGGGAAATCTAAACCACATATATGTAGCCTTGTTAATAGTTCATTTCTTGTATGTAATCACTAGATGGAATTGTTGTAGAAATGTCATCCACTTTAATGTATTGCATGTCGTAACTTGGTCATTCTCTGCAAAGATCGGATTGGTTGGTGATGGGTGTGAATCATGGTGTGCTTACTTAATGGGTAATCCTTCCACTTCTTCACATCGTTCACTAGGGCATAGATCCTTGGATCATAAGTGAGATATTTCAACACTACTCCATGAAACAATTCAAATTCATAACGCACAAGTATTCCTCCTTGCATGAGGACAACTCCCATGGAGCACCCACTTGCATTAGTTTCAATTTCAAATCATTGATGTAAATTGGGCATTGCAAGATTGGTTCTCGACTTATTTTTTTCTTCAGTGCTTCAAAAGACTACATTGGATTTTTCCCTATAGAAAATTCTTATATTTTTATTTTATAGCATGGAGTGGTGCAATAATTGTTGAAAATGAAACAATAAACTTTCATAAGTATTGAGTTGCTCCCATAAAAAAATTTACCTCTATCACATAGTAGGAGTGGGCTAGTAGGAGGAGGCCACTTGTTGATGGATTTAATATTCATTGAATCTTTATTTATCTCTCCTCGCCCTCTTGCATGTCCGTGATAAACCAAGCACTATATATCATATGCACACTTATTAAGATTCACTAATAGTTGTTGTCTATTTAGTGTGTCAAATCCTTGCTTCATATGTCACATATGTTCTTCCCAACTAGCATTGAATATTAAAGTATCATCCAAATAAACTATTACAAATGAATCTATAAATAGATGCAACACATACTCATTAGATGTAATGATCAAAGAAAATTTGCTCCAAAAATGGGCCTTATAAGAAAAAGTGTGCTTGTTGAATTAAAAATTCAATAACCAATAGAATTTCATAGATTTGAGTCAACGAGAATCATTGAGTTGGAAATATAAAAATCAAGGATGATTTTGTGTCATGTTTTTATTTGACAATATTTAACCATATATACACCTCACCTTAGTTAAGATCTTGGTGAGGTCATCTCGAGATATGTTTAGTATTATTGAAATACTCAATACTCAATATTTTATATTATTAGTACTTTTGTTATTTATTGTATTATATATTATCATTTATTTATTATATTTTCATTATAATTATATATCATTAATAATGTATAGTTCCATTATATATTAATAATGTATTATTATTATCATCATATTAATATATAACAATATTATATTATATAGTTATTAATTTATAATATTATATAATATTTAATTAATAATTATAAAGTTGTAATAAACTTATTAATTTAGTATTATATAGTTTTTATTTAGTAGGTAATTCATAGTATTAATTTGTAATATGCATCGAGGTTTTTATCTCTAGTTCATACTATAAATTTCCTCTAATACATTTCTCACATTCACATTTGTATTATAATATAATAAGTAATGTCTTCTAATATGTCATCTCATTCACATTTGTATTATAATGTAATAAGGCATAATATGTGTTGGCATTTTCCTATTACTCATTCATGATATTATTTTATTATAGTTATTAATTCATATTATATTATGACTATGTTATATATTCAATATAATTATTATATCACATTATACATTTATTCTAATATTGTCACATTCACAATATTGTCACATTCACATGCATTCATAGTATTATTATATTATAGTTGTTAACTCATATTAAATTATGATTATATTATATATTATTATATTATAACTATATTATAAATTTTATTATATAATATACATCCTGAGTGGGCCTAATGGTTAAGAACATGTGTTTCCCCCTAAGAGGTCACAAGTTCAAATCCAGAGGGGGGTAGGGTATGTATACCTCCGTAGACTTTACCAGTCAAATCATTGGGCGGAGGGGGTTCCTTGTCCCACAAACAAGGGGGTCTCAAACACCAATTTGGTGTAGCTTGGTCGTGACCTTAAAAATAGATTATTATTATTATTAATATATATTGATAATATATTATATCTATTTTATTTACATATTATATAGTAATAGTAATTATTTATTATATGATATTTATTATCATTTATTGTCTATGCACAAGAATTTGGACTTCTCATTATTATTTTTAATTCTCATCTCGTAAAATTCTAGATTAGTCTAGCTTATATGGCAGTATGATGTGGCATAAAAGGCTTTGATGCGGCACACATGACTTATTATTTTATAATTTTCTTAAGAGACCCATTTTTTGAGCTAATTTGTTCTAATGAATATATTTGATGCATTACATAAACCGAAAGGTATAATGAATCATTCATATCAACCTTGTGTTTTGAACATTGTCCTACAAATCTTTGCTTCTTTCACTTGAACTTGGTGATATTTGATTTGAGGTCCAACATTGTGAATTATTTGGCCTATTGTCATTGATCCAAGAAGTTGTCAATTCATGTCAATGGATAATAATTATTGATGCTTATCTTGTTCAAAGCTTTATAGACAATACTCATTCTCCAACTTCCATCTTTCTTGGGTAAAATGAATACTGATTATTGTTGACATTTGAATATGTTAAGACCAAAACAACAACATCACGAGGATATTAATACCCATGCGCTTTTATAGAGGTGGTACTCCTCTTTGGTTGAAATATATATATGTGATATCTTGGATTAGGGAGAATGATAGATAACAAACCCCAGATCTTTATTGATTGAATTAATTCAATAAAATGGTTCTTAAATAACCTGGTCTGATCTTTATGTGTAACAAGAAGTATTTTAACAATAAAAATATTGAAGGAGGGCTTCGATATCATAATATCTTTGTGCTCAACATCAAATATACAATATTCTTAATCACATACAAATACTTCTATATCTTCTTCACGAGAAATAGGAGAGAATAATTTGATCATCTCAAAGAATTTTAAAAGAGTATTACTTTCAAGATCAAAAGAGAATTTTATAGGTCAATTTCAAATACCTTATACTCAAAACTCAAAGTTACAAGATACAATTGAAATCAACCCCAAAGTGATTCTTTGTGGAGTTTTATTCATGAAATATGTTCTTCATTACAAAATCTCTGATATTCATTTACATGGTTGTAAATACTCCATAATCATACAAATGAATTATTTTGAAGAATACAAGAAAAACACTCAAGAACTCATCCTTGTGCCCGATTCATAGATTCATGCATAAAACTATGAGAAATGGTGTAGAAAAAGAAAAAGAGTGGAGAAGATGGAGATATTTTTTCGTTGATCAGAAGTTTCGCTGCATAATATGTGTGTACCTTCTTCTTCCTATCTTATGCCCCTGACCTTCTGATTATGGAACCCTTGATGAAGCCCTTCTTCTCTTTTTAAAATTAGATCTTTTAACTACTTGAGTAGTTAGGGATTTTCCCTTCTTGAATTTCTCATACAATTATTTTCTTGAAACATTCACTTTAATTAATGCATCATTTAAGTGTTTTTAATGAATTCACGTCATTAACATCCACATATTTCAAATGGGTCATTTTCCATCTTTAATAAAAGTTTTTAAATAAACTTTTATTTTCAAAATTTTAATTAATTGCCCTTTTAAAAATGGGACAGTGTTTTAATTTTTTGGAAGTGATAATCAACTTTTCAACCACGAAAATCACTTCAATTGTGATCTTCATTGTCTTATATTTCCAATGATATAATTTTTTCCAAATCCGACTCCCGGATCTCAAGATATGACCTCATGAAGTTAAGTTATCAAGTAGGCTCATCAAAAAAACAAGCTGACCGTTATTTTAATTTATGGGACAAATGTAGCCATTTTCAATCCTTGAAAACTATACCATCATCTTCTTCATCAAAATACCTTTCCAGCGGTATACATTTTGCGTGATTTTGTTGCCCGGAGCTCAAGTTATGACCTCTACAAGATCATGATTCAACAGTCGTAGATTGAGTTTGATGGGGCAATCTTGGCCCTTGGATTGAATTCCGTGCTCCCTTTATGAGAATTTAAATTTTTTTGTGTAAAAATGTTATCCCACATGAATTGGGATACTTGAAGTCTTAATGGTATATAATAAAGACTTATTTATGCTTTATATGTGAGTCATGTGGAGAGTATGGAGATTAATCATTTGATCTTCCTTGGAAATTGATTAATAAAATTTAATTTTAAATGCCAAGTCGACCTACGCCTAGTCAGCATAATGAGTCATCATTCATGTGTCACCATGTGTCTTCATATAATAGCTCAATAATATACCACATGGCTCCAATGGCGGGTTTCCATGTATCATTAGCTATTGTCAACATAATGAGACACCATTCATGTATCACCATGTGTCTTTATATGATAGCTCAAGAATATACCACATGGCTCCAATGGCGTGTTCCCATGTTTCATTAGTTGTGTGCCATGTGTCACAATTTCATTGGATGCCAAATTTAACCAATAGTATGTCGTCATGTGTCACAATTTCATTGGATTCCAAATGTAACCAATAGTATGTTACCATGTGTCACCACTAATAATATGTCATGTGGTACCAATAATGTTGAAATATTGTAACTGCAAATAGTATTCTATTTATTATTGAGTTATTATTCATTAGATCAATACCCTTTTTTGGATTGATCATGTCAGGCATTGTAATTGACCAAATCCCCTTTTGTGGATTGGTCAAACCCTAAATATATTGTGCAAATTAAGAAGTCGGCCCCCAGGTTAATTAAAGTGATTTTAACCACTAAGAAGACAAGTCGACCTTTCCCAGTGAAGAGACACCTTTCCAACACCTGCCAGTTTGTATAAATAAAGGAAGCCAGAGCCTCATTATATCACTCACTCATTTGCTCATCCAGTGCACAAGTTTGGTAGCTACAGTTGGGAGAAGAAGGAAGAGAGAGGTGCATTGCTCAGTGTTGGATATTCTCTAGAGTTTTGATTTAATGTCTTGGAATTGTATTGGCTATCTATATTATAGAATTTTTTGTTGGGTTTTCTCCCCCATGAGGGTTTCCTAGGATAAATGTTGTGTATCTTGTGATTTTGTTTCTCTCAGTGATCCTATCTATGTTATGGTTATCTAGTAAATTGAAAATAAACCTAATAATAGTTTAAACCTTAACATGGTATCAGATCTAAGCTTAAGAGAGCATATTTCACTATATAAGCAAAAACGTCATTGTTGTCGTACAAGAAAATTAGGGTTTTCTATTGAAGAGTAATTTCAGCCTAAAACTCATCAAGGAAGTGTGCCCTAGCCTAGAAAACTCTTTGGCGGCTTCAACGCACTTTTTCAAAGGATAGAACTCCCGAAAAGTGAAACCCTAGTTTTCACTAGTACCAGAAAACTAGGAAACCGGAACCAGTACCAAAAGTGCCAGTCCAAAATTCCGCGGGTCAAGTTTGAAGGGGAAAATTTTGGATTTTCTGAAATCTAACTGCACCAGGCTACTTGCCTCGGCCAAGCGCACCTCCTGGTAAGTTCAAAATTAAATTCTGAGTATTTTCAATTTTTGATCATTTTCCTAGCTCTAGGTAAAGATGTCAGCAAGCACTAAGCTTATTGACAAGCTAGAAGGTGTGGAAAACTTTTGTTCCTGGAAGTATAGGATTGCACTCATTCTTGAAGGGAATGACCTAGCAAGATTCATTCAAGAAGATGTACCAGAACCTACCGATGTTGCAGCTAAAGAAAAACACCAAAAGGACACAGTTAGGGCCAAAAGAATCATTGCAGATTCTATTAAAGATCACTTGATTCCTCAAGTGGCTTCAAAGAATACTCCAAAATAATTTTTGGATGCCCTAACTAGGATATATGAAGGAAAGAACATCAACCGGAAGATGAATCTAAGAACTCAACTAAAAAATACAAGGATGCAGAAAGGAGAAACAATTCAAGAGTATTTCTCTAGAATATCACAATTCATGGAACAGCTAGAAGCAATCGGTGATACTCTATATAAAGATGAACTCATAATGACATCCTTTAATGGTATCACAAGACCTTGGGATGCATTCATCCAAACTATTTGTGCCAGAAAGGAGAAACTACACTTTGACAGTCTTTGGGAAGAATGTGTTCAATAAGAAGCAAGAGTAGCTAACAGAGAAGTAATACTATCAAGAGATGAAGATCAAGCCCTAGCTGCTCATACTAAAGGAGAAAGGAAGAGGACTTACTTCCAAAAATAAATTCATCAACATAAGGATTCTCACCCCCCAAACAAATTCATATATAAAGAACCTCACCCTCCAAGGAGATTCCAAAAGATTCAGAAAGGTCAAAGAAGAGAAAAAGATTTATCATCCTACCAATGTTACCATTGTGACAAGATGGGACATATTGCTCAGAATTTTCCATCTAGAAGAGAAGAATACAAGAAGAGAAACAAGAGGCACCGTGCCCATATAGTTGAAGATGAAGAGCCACCCACAAAGATGATAAAAGAACAGATTGAAGATTGTGTCTTAATATCTTCCCTCTCATGATCAGTGTCACATGGGGAGGACACTTGGATCATAGACAGTGGTGCTTCCAAGCACATGACAGGTCAAAGAGACATTCTCTCTTGCTTTGCAGAAAAGAACTTTCCCCAGAAAGTTACACTTGGAGACGATTATCAGTACCCTATCAAAGGAGTAGGAGAATCAAATTACAAACTTGATTTAGGAACCCCAATGAAGATGAAGGATGTACTATATGTACCAGGTTTGAAAAAGAAATTACTTTCTATCTCATCTTTAGATAAGAAAGGCTTCAGAGTTGCTTTCATAGATGGATAAGTTCTTATGTGGCCCAAAGGAAAAACCATGGAAAAAGCGATTGTTATTGGAAAAGAAGAAGTTGGCTTGTATAAGCTAAAAGGACACTCAGAAGCGGCCTTGACTCATTCCATTGAGAATCCCTGTGAACTTTGGCATAGAATACTAGCTCACATTAACTACAAGGAATTACCATATGTAAGCAAGGCAGTCACAGATCTACCAGAATTCAAGGTTGACCATGAAGTTGTGTGCAATGGATATGCACAAGGAAAGAAGATCAAGAGCCCTTTCGTGAAGAGAGCTCATTCACTCATATGTATGTGGCCCAATGCCATCAACCTCCATCAGTGGGTATGTATACTATGTATCGTTTATTGATGATTATTCTCGCAAAACCTAGGTGTACTTTTTGAAATCAAAAGATGAAGTGTTTGGTAAATTCAAGGAATTCAAATCCTTGATAGAGAATCTCTCTGAAAAAAATATCAAGATACTCATGTCAGATAATGGAGGAGAATACACCTCAAAAGAGTTCGTAAAATTTTGTGAAGATGTTGATATCAAGAGGGAGCTCACCACTCCCTACAATCCTCAACAAAATGGTGTATCGGAAAGAAAGAACGAAACTATAATGGAAGCAGTGAAAACTATGATCCATGATCAAGATCTTCCAATGCACTTATGGGCAGAAGCAGCAAGAACAACAGTGTATGTACATAACAGATTGTCTCATAATGCACTTGGGTTCAATACCCCTGAAGATATGTTCTCCGAAAAGAATCCAGAAGTAATCCATCTCAAAATACTTGGCTATCACGTATTTGTACACGTTCCAAAAAATAAGAGAACCAAGTTGGACCCTTCAGGAAAAAAGGGAATATTTGTTGGATATTTTGAGGTCTCCAAGGCCTTTAGAATATACATACCATGTTACCATCATATTGAGATCAGCAGATATGTAACCTTTGATGAAGATGAATCACTCAAGAAATCAAGAAGATGCCATCTTGAAGAAGTATATGAAGAAGAACATGTGGCTCCCAGAGTTGCAGAACCAATGAGGGAAGCCATAACTTCCCCCGATGAGGAGATTCTAGAATATCATGACATAATAGAATCTCAAGAACCTCCCCAGATGACGATCTTCGACAAGAGAAAGATAGCCTAGGAAAGGGAACTTATTCAATATGGAGAGAAGTATGGCGCCCCCGAAGGAACCATGAGACAAGTCAAGAAACTCAATCCATTCTCCAGTTATATGGATTTGATGTGTGATATCTTAGAGAAGGAGCCTACTTGCTTTGAAGAATCCATTCAGAAGAAACAATGGGTATATGCCATGGCATAAGAATACCAATCCATTATAAATAATGATGTATGGGAAATAGTTCCCAGACCGAAAAGCAAGGATGTGGTATCTTCCAAATGGCTATACAAGATAAAACATGTTGTTGATAGAAGTATTGAGAAATATAAATCAAGGTTTGTTGCTCGTGGATTTTCTCAAAAGGAAGGCATTGACTATGAAGAGGTGTTTGCTCATGTAGCCAGATACACTTTAATCAGAACCATCATAGCCATTGCAGCTAATATGAAGTGGAATTTACACTAGATGGATGTGAAAACAACCTTCTTAAATGGTGTCATTGAAGAAGAAGTGTATATAGAACAACCTCAAGTATTTGAAGTTGAAGATAGAAAGACTCATGTATGCAGATTGAAGAAGGCTATGTACGGATTGAAACAAGCTCCTAGATATTGGTATGGAAGAATTGACAGTTTTCTGACGATCTTGGGCTTTACCAAGAGTAAATCAAACTCTAACCTTTACTTCAAGGTTATGAATGATGAGCCAGTTATATTGTTGTTGTATGTGGATGACTTATTTCTAACTAGAGAAGAAAATCTCATCATTGATTGTAAGAAGAAACTCGTTGCAGAATTTGAGATGAAAGACCTTGGCCTAATGCACTATTTCTTAGGTCTTGAAGTCTAGCAAATCCCAGAGAAGATCTTCCTTAACCAAGAGAAGCATGCAGTTGAAACACTGAAGAGGTTTGATATGTTGGAGAGTAAATCCATGAATACACCCATGGAAACAAAGTTGAAGCTCCTAGTTGACACTTCATCAGAATTGATTGATGCTATGCTATATAGATAGATCATTGGATCGTTGATGTATCTAACGAACACCAGGCCAGATATATTTTTTGTTGTGAACACCTTGAGTCAATTTCTGGTAGAGCCCAGACGTGTTCACATGGTTGTTGCAAAACATGTGATGAGGTACCTTAAGGGTACATTAGATTTTGGTCTCAGTTATAATGGAGATCGTGACTTCAGACTGAGTGGTTATACCGATCCAGATTGGGTTGGAAGTGTCTCTGACAGAAAGAGCACTTCGGGATGTTTTTTCAGTCTGGGGTCAGCCATGATCTCATGGAAGAGTAGGAAGCAATCAAGTATTTCTCTCACCATGGCAGAAGCATAATACATTGTTGCATGTTCCGCCAGTTTTGAATCTATATGGCTTCGAAATTTGTTGAAAGATCTATTCAATTTGGAGATGGAATCAACCGTGATTCTATGTGATAATCAAAGTTGCATAAAGATGACAGAGAACCCTCAGTTCCGTGACAAGTCAAAACACATAGAAATCTGATATCATTACATATGTGATATGGTGCATGGAGGATCCATAAAGCTCATATATGTTAGCACGGATGAACAGCTTGCAAATGTGTTGACCAAGCCTCTGTCTCGTGTAAAGTTTGATCACTTTAGAGATAAGCTTGGTGTAGTCCGAAAGGACCTCCCTCGAAAGGGGGAGTAGTGTTGATGTCAACCTTGTGTTGATATTTCTAGCTTCGTGTTGATGTGGTTGTGATGTCAGCCTTGTGCTGAATATTTCCAGCTTCGTGTTGATGTTGTTGTGATGCCAGCCTTGTACTGAATATTTTCAGTGTCTTGATGATGTTGTTGTGATGACAGCCTCATGCTGAATATTTCCAACTTTGTTTTGATGTTGTTGTGATGCCATCCTTGTGCTGAAGATTTCCAACTTTGTTTTGATGTTGTTGTGATTCCAGCCTTGTGCTGAATATTTCCAGCTTCGTGTTGATGTTGTTGTGATGCCATCCTTGTGTTGAATATTTCCAGCTTCGTGTCGATGTTGTTAAGATGTCAGCTTCTTGTTGAAGATTTCCAACCTAGTGTTGATGTTGATGATGCTCCAACCTTTGTGATGTGATGTTGTATCAGCCTTGTGTTGTTATTGATGATGATGATGTATTAGTGTTATACTAATCCATATTGATGCAGATGATGATGATGCCATTACAACTCCTTGTTGTGGATGATGATATTGATGATGAGAAAAAATTTCGATGATTTATAAATATGCTAGTCAGTGTTTCAGATGTTGTTGATGTTGTTTCCCTCTCTCTCTCCTGATGATGTTGTAGAATACTCTTCTTGTTAAGGGGGAGTGCTGAAATATTGTAACTACAAAGAGTATTCTATTTATTATTGAGTTATTATTCATTAGATCAATCTCATTTTTTGGATTGATCATGTCAGGCATTGTAATTGACCAAATCCCCTTTTATGGATTGGTCAAACCATAAATATATTTTGAAAATTAAGAAGTTGGCCCCCAGGATAATTAAAGTGGTTTTAATCACTAAGAAGACAAGTCGGCCCTGCCCAGTGAAGAGACACATTTCCAGCACCTACCATTTTGTATAAATAAAGGAACCCAGAGCCTCATTATCTCACTCACTCATTCGCTCATCCACTGTGCAAGTTTGGTAGCTGCGGTTGGGAGAAGAAGGAAGAGAGAGGTGCATTGCTCAGTGTTGTATATTCTCTAGAGTTTTGGTTTATTGTCTTGGCATTGTATTGGCTATCTATATTAAGGAATTTTTTGTTGGTTTTTCTCCCCCATGAGGGTTTCCTAGGATAAATGTTGTGTTTCTAGTAAATTGAAAAGAAACCTAATAAAATATTAAACCTTAACAAACAATACGCTGACATGTGTCATTAATAATTAGATGACATGTGGCAGAATTTGATTGGTTGAGAAATGGAGCAATTTAATTGGTTGACAATTCATGAAATTATTTTAAAATGTAAATAAAATATGGAAATTATGGAGAAAGGACATGAAAGTGGGTAAGTTAGGGTAGTTTAGAGAGGAGGAAGTTTGTAGGTAGTGGAGATGGATGAGTAGGGTGAGGTAAGGGGGGTAGTTTGTAGGCGGTGGAGGTGAGGATTGTCGAGTGAGGAAGGTGAGGAGGTGTGGGGGTGTGGGATATGAGGGGGAATGGGTAAGTGTGAGTCTGACCAACCGACAAGAGTGATGAGGGAAGAGTATTAAGTGAGGTAAAAAAAAACTAAGTATAAAAATAATGAATTGAAGTGGTGGGTTGGTATAATGAGAGTGGAGGAAGAGAGAAAAGGAGAGGGGTACGTAAAATAAACTAAATGTGAGGAGGAGAGGGAAGTTTCATTAGATGTCAAATGTAACCAATAGTATGTCGCCATGTGTCACCACTAATAATATGCCATGTGGCACCAATAATACGTTGACATGTGTCATTAATAATTAGATGACATGTGGAAAATTTTGATTGGTTGAGAAATGGAGCAATTTAATTGGTTGAGAATTCATGAAATTATTTTAAAATATAAATAAAATATGGAAATTATGGAGAAAGGACATGAAAGTGGGTAAGGTAGGGTAGTTTAGAGAGGGGGAAGTTTGTAGGCAGTGGAGATGGATGAATGATGTAGGGTGAGGTAAGGGGGGTAGTTTGCAGGCAACGAAGGTGAGGATTGTCGGGTGAAGAAGGTGAGGGGGTGTGGGATGTGAGGGGGAATGGTTAAGTGTGAGTCTGACCAATCGATGAGAGTGATGAGGGAAGAGTATTAAGTGAGGTAAAAAAAAACTAAGTATAAAAATAATGAAGTGAAGTGGTGGGTTGGTATAATGAGAGTCGAGGAAGAGAGAAAAGGAGAGGGGTACGTAAAATAAAATAAATGTGAGGAGGAGGGGAATTTTTTTGAAAAGTTATAAGTGTGGGAAAAGCGAAGAGTAATACTTAATTTATAAGAGATGATCCAAGACATGAATGGTTCTAGGGGATGAACATGGCTCCAAGATAATTCGTGGTTCCAAGAATTCTCAATTCTAAGAAAAAATTAGCTTTTCTGCATATTGAAGAAGCGTTTTTGTTTTTTTGTTTTTTTTTCATCCGCTTAAACACAAACCTAGATATATTGAGCATATGAAATTGAATTTTGAATATAAAAAATGCATGATGAATTTGGGACTGACGGCTACACCATGAACTTGTAATAGTTCAAAAATGTTATTCTTTTGATGTCAAATTTTTTTATCATACCAGGAGCAGGAAAATATGGGTTGACCAGTCTTTGATCAACAATTGGCTCCAACTGCGGGATAGTGACCCCCTGTGGATTGCTGAGAACGCCAAAATCTGTAGATGAGCTACCTTCTCCATTGGATTATGGAGTCATATTCAAAACAGGTTCTTGTAATTCTTCCTCCTTCATGGAATTATCTTAAAATATTGTCTCCACTTAGCGACTTCTTTATTATACAAAACTTGAACAAAGAAAATTATGTACATGCAATATCTGCATACCCTAGCTTACTTGGAAGAAAATGGGAACTTTTATGTGTAGGTAGATTTCCAATGAAGTCATTCAAGAATCCAGTTGATCTTTGGAATGAACTCCAAAGTTGTAGGACATATTTACACTTGTACCAATGAGTCAGGTGCACTCTTAATGCATACTGAAGAAAAAATGAACCAGGTATGATGAGAATCTGATTGTATTGCTTCGCCAACAATGCTCTGGAACCATGATTCAATGAAATCTATTCTTCGTTACTCGAGAATATTAATGTCTTTGGTTGGATGATGAGTTTCCAATATTATAATACATTCATCTTTCTCCTTATCTCGAACCACTTCCAAGGTTATTGATTCATCACCAATGTCTTGAAAAGACTCTTCCTTCATGTAATGGCAATCTGATTCATCATTCTTCTCATGATTCATTTCTTTCACCAATTCTTTTTGCTGCAAATGTTCTTTAGTATTTTCATCATATGTTGCAAGGTTGGAATCTTCTTGTGCATTTGGTGGAAGCTCCTCATTTTCATTTCCAAACTTTCTACTTGAAATATCTTCATATGGAGTGTATGAGAGGTTGAAGTATTGCTCTTGTAAATTGGAATTCTTATTTTCATTTTCAGCCATATGACTTGATTGAGAAAAATCTTCCAATATTTCATTAGACTCTTCTTCCAAGTTAGTCACTTCATTTTATTGTGTCCATATGGGAAAGGGTGGGTGGGAAAACTTTTCAACAAATAAATCTTCTAATATGTCCCAACTGGTAATGATACAAAGCGGTAATGAATGGGACCATTCAAGAGCATTCCCATGCAAAGTTTGTAAAAATATTCGGAATATAATATTGTCTTCAGTAAGATTAAAAAATTGACATGCACAATTGAATCTATACAAATTTTTCTCTAAATCCTCCAAAGTATTTCTAAAGAATGTAGAAACTTTTTACATAGGAATATTAGGCATCTGAAAATTTTATTTTGGCAGATTTAAAGGGCCTCTATGTAGTCTCCTTCTTTGGGTAGTTCTTCCTTTTGTTGCATCTCTTGAAACCATTGATGGGCTCTATGAAGAAGGTAAAGGAGCAACATGACATGAAGGAAGTTCTTCATAGGATTCATAATATACATCTTGAGCTTCTTGAATCTTTCTAATAGAATTTCCAAGGATTTTAAGAGTTCTTTTAGTGGAATCTCCATGGGATTCATCCTCCCGAATATTTTGTGCTTCTTGTCTCTTTTTGAGTTTATCCAAATATTTATGAATAATTGTTTTATCAACCCCATGCAATTAGAAAAAGAAACAGTTTTCTTGATTCTTCTTTTCAGAATGTTGAACCATGGAGACTCTAGTTCGTTAATCTAATATGAAGCAAGGCCTCAAATATCTTGAAAATAAATGGCTCCCTAGTATGGTCGCCAAAAATGTCGATGTTTGAATCTGCTAAGACCGAAACGAAACCTAACGAGGATATTAATTCCCCCACGTTTTTATAGAGGTGATACTCCTCTTTGGCTAAAAGATATATCTGTGATATCTTGGATTAGGGAAAATGCTAGACAGAAAACCCCATATCTTTATTGCTTGAATTTATTCAATAAAATGGTTCCTAAATAACCTAGTCTGATCTTTATGTGTAACAAGAATTCTTTTAACAATAAAAAGATTGAAGGAGTGCTTCAATATCGAATATCTTTGTGCTCAACATCAAATATACAACATTCTTAATCACATACAAATACTTCCATATCTTCTTCACAAGAAATATGAGAGAATAATTTGATCATCTCAAAGAATTTTAAAAGAGTATTATTTTCAAGATCAAAATATAATTTGATAGTTCAATTTCAAATACCTTATACTCAAAACTCAAAGTTACAAGATACAATCGAAATCAACCCTGAAGTAATTCTTTGTGGAGTTTTATTCATGAAATATGTTCTTCATTACAAAATATATAATAGTCATATACATGGTTGTAAATACTCCATGATCATATAAATACATTCTTTTGAACAATACAAGAAGAACACTCCATAACTCAGCCTTTTGCCCAATTCAGAGATTCAAGCATAAAACTATGAGAAATGGTGTAGAAGAAGAAAAAGAGTGGAGGAGATGGAGATCTCTTTTCGTTGATCAAAAGTCTCGTTTCATATGATGTATGTACCTTTTTCTTCTTATCTTCTTCCCATTCCCTTCTAATTATCGAACCCTTGATGAAGCCCTTCTTCTCTTTTTAAAATTAGATCTTCTAACTACTTGAGTAGTTAGGGATTTTCCCTTCTTGAATGTCACGTACAATTATTTTCTTGAAACATTCATTTTAATTCATGTCTCATTTAAGTGTTTTTAATAAATTCACATGATTAACATCCGCATGTTTCAAATGGGTCCTTTTTCGTCTTTAATAAAAGTTTTTAAATAAACTTTTATTTTCAAAAATTCAATTAATTTCCCTTTTAAAATGGGGACTATGTTTTATTTTTTTGGACATGACAATCAATTTTTAAACCATGTAAATCACTTCATATTTTATCTTCATTTTCTTAACTTTCCAACGATATAATTTTTTTCCAAATCCAACTCTCGGATCTCAAGATATGACCTCATGAAGTTAAGTTGTCAAGTACGCTCATCAAAAAACAAATTGATTGTTCTTTTAATTTTTTTGGAAAAATTTAGCCATTTTCAATACTTTGAACTTGTGCCATCCTCTTCTTCGTCAAAATACCTTTCCAACAGTATAAATTTTTCATGATTTCGTCGCCCGGAGCTCAAGTTATGGCCTCTACAAGATCGTGACTCAGCAGTCGTAGATTTAGTTTGATGGAGCAATCTTGGCCCTTGGGTTGAATTTCGTGCTCCCTTTCTGAGAATTTGACTTTTTGTGGTAAAAATGTTATCCCATGTGCATTTGGATACTTTAAGTCTTAATGGTATATAATAAATATTTTTTTATGCTTTATATGTGAGTCTTGTAGAGAGTATGGAGATTAAGCATTTGACCTTCCTTGGAAATTGATTAATAAAATATAATTTTAAATCCAAGTCAACCTACGCCCAGTCAGCATAATTATTCACCATTCACGTGTCACCATGTGTCTTCATATGATATCTCAATAATATACCACATGTCTCCAATGGTGGGTTTCCATGTGTCATTAGCTACATGCCATGTGTCACAATTTCAATGGATGCCAAATGTAACCAATAGTATGACACCATATGTCACCACTAATAATATGCCATGTGGAACCAATAATACATTGCCATGTGTCATTAATAATCATATTCCATGTCGTAGAACTTGATTGGTTAAGAAATGGATCAATTTAATTGGTTGAAAATTCATGAAATTATTTTAAAATATAAATAAAATGTGGAAATTATGGAGAAAGGATGTGAAATGGGGTAAGGTAGGGTAGCATAAATAAAATATGGAAATTATGGAGAAAGGACATGAAAGGGGGTAAGGTAGGGTATTTTAGGGAGGGTAAATTTTGTAGGCAGCGGAGATGGATGAATGACGTAGGGTGAGGTAAGGAGGGGTAGTTTGTAGGCAGAGGAGGTGAAGATTGTCTGGTGAAGGGGTGTGGGAGTGTGGCGGGTTGGAGAGCGGAGATGGATGAATGGCATAGGGTGAGGTAAGGAGGGGTATTTTGTAGGAAGCGGAGGTGAGGATTGTCGAGTGAAGGGGTTTGGGTGTGTGGCGGGTTGGGGAGTGAGGGATGTGAGGGGAATGGGTAAGTGTGAGTCTGACCGACCGACGAGAGTGATGAGGGTGTTAGAATGTTGTGCTCATTTAACCATAGGCACGCAGCCACCCCTAAGCACCATAACCTTTGACAGATAGAATGATTCTGGAAGTATCACTAGACCCAAAGGATAACCAAGAGAGAGAGAGAGAGAACCTTTCTCCAAAGGTAGTGCACCAAGCAGAAAGTCCCAAACCACACACCAATACCAAGACTCAATTGCAGTCGTTGTAGATGCACTCTCCTCTAGGCTTGTGCACCACTTTATTGAGTGTGAATGTGTTACCAAATGAGCTCAAGTTCCTTCTATTTATACTAATATGTCTAGGTGAACATGTGTCTCTTCAAGCAGGGATGACCTCTCCTTTTCTGCATATAATACTTCAATATTACTTATTCTGCTAAGCCGACTTGTCTTCTAGGGTTTTCACACATATGTTTAGGTTTTCTCTTGCTTCTAGAATACTCTATTCTAGTCAAAGGTTTATCCATGGAGGTTAATACCTCCCGTAGCTACCAAAACATCAACACTCCCTCTTAGCTAGGGAGGTATTTAACCATGATGTTCCCTTCAGGTCTTCATAGCCTTGCTCACTATGCCATGATCCTCTTGTCATGGTTATGCAGACCATGCTACTAGTAGCATTATTACGTCACACATGGCTACGCCTGTGTGGACCTGTCAATATCATCCAGGGGCCACAACTCTCTAGAGAACACTAGAGATACACCTCGTAGTGTGTTACCATCATTGTCATGGGATACACCCGTATGACGTTCTCACCCATGTCATGATTATCATCATTACTATCATCATTATCCATCAATCTCACATGTTCTTGCAAACCGGTAGCATCACCAGAGCTACACAGGCTATCTCATGATCACCCAAATCATATTACAAGCAACACCATCACAGTCATACAGGTTCTCGACTATGCCACTAGCGTACCATACTATCTCATTGGTGTAGCAACAACTCGGCATACTAGACCATCTCACTGAAGTAGCCTACAGCTCGACATAAATCCTACAACTCGGCATGAAGCCTACAACTCAGCACAAGGCCTATAACTCGACATGAATCCTACAACTCAACATGAAGCCTACAACTAGACACGAAGCTTACAACTGGGCACAAGGCCGACAACTCGACATGAAGACTACAACTTGACACAAGTCCTACAACTCGACACAAAGGCCTACAACTCGGCACGAACCCTACAATTCAGCACAAAGCCCTACAACTCGGCATGAAGCATACAACTCGGCACAAATCCTACAATCCTCAACAAAGTCCTACAACTCGGCATGAAGGCATACAACTCGGCACGAAGGCCTACAACTCGGCACAAAGTCCTACAAGATCCTTCTTTTCGAATTCTGCCATTAACTCCCTTTAACTGAGATAATCCTCGAACCACGCTTTTGTCTGTTGCATGTCCCTATGCATCCTGCAAAGTGTCACAAAACCTTGCTTCTTCATGATCACTGACTCCCTCTGAAGTTTGACTCCCTATGAGTCCTTTCAAGTCTTTCTTTTATTTGGTAACCTTCCTGGAATACATAGGATAACATGCCCAAAACATAAACAACAAGAGCAAAATTATTTCCAATATAATAGCATTTTATATAAGAAAATATCAATTTCATGGTAATTCATTATAGCATTACCAAGGTATCATGCTTGAGAACAAGAACAAGAAATATCTCCTAGAAGAGATGTTAGTTCATATTGCAATTAAGTACAATAAGCATGTATATTAATAGTACATGCTACTAAGTATTCATTTGTTCCTAGAATTAATAAAATCTAAAGGATTGCAATACTCACTTAAGCAACAATGATAAAAATTATCAAACTCGATATGCAAACGTAGAGTCTAGATATTGTTCCACTTGAGTTTCTTTTCTTCTGAGACAAGTATTCTTTCCAACCTGGAGAGTGTGTTGTTCCTCTGAATGTATTAGATTTGAGATCTTTCTAGCTCTACGATTGCTTCTTGGACAAAGATCCATTTTATTTCCAGAGATTCATATCTGCAATAGTTTCTTTTTATTGTTTCTCCTACTCCATGTTCATGTGCTTGGAAGCTCCAAAAATAAAACTCTTCATCCTTTGACACTTGCTCTTAAGTTTGTGGTTCCATAATTTTTCCCTTTGTTCTTTGCAAGGATGATGTCAATCCTTGTCTTCCATGCTCTACCAATAGACCATGATTTTGTTGTGCCACTCTGATTTTATGGAGGAAGTCATGATTGTATTTGACTTTGACCTTGACCAGTCAAACCTTGACTTTGACCCAAAAATTCAACTTTGACATTTTTTATGGCTAAGGGCACCAGGAGATGTGATGGGTTAGGGTGCACTATGATAACCAAAAATTAGTCCCAATACTTCAAATAAACTTTCACTGCAACTGGTATTGCAATTGGTGTTGCAACTTTCACTACAACTGGTGTTGGCACTTTAACTGGTGATACAAATGGAACTACAACTGGTGTTGCAACTAGAACTGTAACTGGCACTGCAACTGATGTTTCAACTGGCACTGTAATTGGCATTCCAACTAGTGTTGGCATTGCCACTGGTGTTGGCACTGCAACGGGTGTTGCAACTAGGACTGCAACTGGCATGAAGGAACTTGCATGAAGGAATTGGCACTAAAACTATAATTTTGTTACAATGATCTTGACAGAGAGTTGTGGATATACCTTCCATTGGTTAGATTGTTCCAAAGGTGGTGTGGGCCCGTAACCTATTAGAATGTTTTTCTTGTTTAACCATAGACAATATCACAATTTTTCACCCAACCATAGGCATGCAACCACCCCCGAGAACCATAACCTTTGAAAGATAGAATGATTCTGCAAGAAGCACTAGACCCAAAGGATAACCAAAAGAGAGAGAGAGAGAGAGAGAGAACCTTTCTCCAAAGGTAGCGCACCAAGTAGAAAGTCCCAAACCACAGACCAAGACCAATACCTAGATGTAGTCGTTGCAGCTACACTCTTCCTCTAGACTTGCACACCACTTTATTGAGTGTGAGTGTGTTACAAAATGAGCTCAAGTGCCTTCTATTTATACTAATATGGCCATGTGAACAGGTGTCTCTTCAAGCAGGGTCGACATGTCCTTTTCTGCATATAATACTTCAATATTACTTATTATGCTAAGCCAACTTGTCGTTCGAGGTTTTCACGCATCTGTTTAGGTTTTCTCTTGCTTTTGGAATATTATATTCTAGTCAAAGGTTTATCCATGGAGGTTAATATCTCCAGCAGCTACCAAAACATCGATAGAGGGAAGAGTATTAATTGAGATAAAAAAAAAAACTAAGTATAAAAATAATTAAGTGAAGTGTTGGGTTAGTATAATGAGAGTGGAGAAAGAGAGAAAAGGAAAGGGGTACGCAAAATAAATTAAATGTGAGGAGAAGAGGGAAGTTATAAGAGGAGGGGAATTTTTCCAAAAAGTTATAAGTTTGGGAAAAGCAGAAGAATAATACTTACTTTATAAGAGATGATCCAAGACATGAATGTTTACAGGGGATGAACATGGCTCCAAGATAATTTGTGGTTCCAAGAATTTTCAATTCCAAGAAAAAAATAGTTTTTTTGCATATTGAAGAAGTGCTTAAACGCAAACCTGGATATCTTGGGCATATGAACTCATATTTTGAATCCAAAAAATGTGTGATGAATTTGGGACTGACGGATACACCATGAACTTGTAACAGTTAAAAAAAATTGTTCTTTTGATGTCAAAATTTTTTATCATACCAGGAGCGGGAAAATATGGGTTGACCAGTTTTTGATCAACAATTACTCACAAGGATAAGTGCTTGGTGTTATGACTCAATGCTCCAAGAGTTGTGGAATTTGTTTCTTCACTTCATCTACTTCCAACAAATATTGTTTGTACAACCCAATGTTTGGCAATGGGGATTGTGACAACAATTGAATCATGTATTCATCTTTTTTTTTTTCGATTGCAACCCTTTGGGATCTTGAAACATTTATTTACAAGCTTGAATCGATTGTTCCAACCAATTTGTTTTATTCTTGTCATAGCCTTCCAAAGATTCTTCAATCTCAATCTTTCCTTCTTTTTGTTGATTCTCTCTCAAGAATAGTAGTGTACACTTATTGCTTATGTTTATCAACCTTCAAGCCAAATGTGCACTTATCAATGAGAATTTTGATTTTTCTTTTTGTGCTCGTTAAAAAATGTTTTTCCATCTCTAACTAAATGATACTGGAAATTTTGTCTTCATGTATTTCATCTCTCACGTACAAATAGGGGCTTCTCAATATAACTTTGCATACATCCAACGATGTCACATATTGTTGATTTTTCATTAAGCTAGCTCAAGCATGAAAGTCATTCCAATTTTAGCATTTTACTTGAACCAAAGACAATTGCAGCTACACCATAAACAATTTGTTGCAGTAACCAAGATCACAAGAAGAAAACACCATGCACAAGTACACAAGAAGTATCCTGGCAAACCCTTCTCAACAAGGGAAGAAAACCTAGCCAATCATTTTCTATATTCTTCAAGAGAAAGACCTCCCACACCATAAACCTAGCACACAAAAGGGTGCTCACAAAACCTAGAATACTAGCGCCCAAGAGAGGTGCACAATTCAACCCTAGAACAAGTGTTTGCTGAAATTTTCAAACTCACACTTGTGTTATGTTTCCTCAATTGGGAAATCACCTTTATTTATATTAGACTGGACATATCAAAAGTAGTGTTTGTTGGCACAACAGGGTCGACCTCAATAACTCAAAATATAATTAATAATTACCATATTAAAAATATTTACATTAATTATATTTCACTTTATGGTGGGGTCGGTCGGTACCCTTTACATCACAAATAGGGTTACAGGTAAGTCTGACTCTTAGAAAATATAACAAGGGATCTCACACACCCACTAGTGCTCAACCACTAGGGGCACATCCACCTATGCTCAGCCACAAGGACGTCCAAGTCAACAGATCTCTATCTCACTGCGTCTCACAGAAAAATCATCTGGACACACACTCACTAGTGCTCAACCACTAGGATCACGTCCACATGTGCTCATCCACAGTGACGTCCTACTCAACAGATATCTATCTCACTGCGTCTCTCAGGAGAATCATCTAGAGTACCACATCATTTCATCTTCGTCTCAGAGAGAACGAGACACCCAACTCATGGGCTTCCTCACCCCACACAGGGGAACACAACGTTCCATCTCTGTCTCATAGAGGAAATACACACCCATCTCATGGGCACACCCAAATCATGGGCTTCCTCACCCCACACAGGGGCACAAAACATTCCATCTCCATCTCAGAGAGGAACATCACACCCATCTCATGGGCACACCTAACTGATGGGATTCCTCACAGGCCGACTCACTCAGTCTATGTCTTGGAGGATGTATCACTCAGATGTAATCATCAACACATATGCCTCTCCTTCACCAGTGGAAAATATGAATTTGCATTGTTTGGTGATTCTTGGAGCCATATCTTTACTCACCTGATGAGAAAACACTTATACTGAGGGGGGGGGTGAATAAGTATAAGATAATTTTTCACTTTTTCAAACATTCATCAACCATAAGAAAACAATCACATATTAACTGCAAAACATGGAACATAAGATTTACGTAGAAACCCTTTCGAGAGAAACCCATGAAAATTTTGCTTATAATTCTTTGTAGGAAACAACCTATTGTTAAAAAAAAATTAGTGACCAACCTAATGGAGACATCAATCCCCACTAGTACAAATCCTGGTAGGCACCAAGMTACTCTTACAGATCTTTGTAGAAACCAATTTGTTGGAGACATTAATCCCCACCGCTAAGCATTATTGGGTATGTGTTATACTCTTTGCACGACTAGCGCTAGTGTCTTCTACGTTGCATTGGGCGCGTAGGGGGTTTGAGGGGGGGGCAATAGGAAATGTGTCACCTTTTTTCCTCATTTTTCATGTCACCTCGATTTTCGTGTCCATTGTTGGGAGGGTTTTCGGCATATGGTTTTTTGTCGACGGTTTTCTATTTTCGGTTAAGGAATTAGGGTTGTTGACTAATCCAAGTCATTGGGTTAGGGTTTTTTATGCCATTGTATCCTATATGTATATTGTATTGTAAACAATGTATGGTGTGAATGAATATAGACTATGATGATTTTCCTGGTTTGGGTTTCCACAGGAAATATCTCTGTGTAATGTGTGTATTTTTCATTGTATATTTTCTGTTCTTTTACTGAAAATTTGTTTACAATAAATAATTGTACAAGGTTAAAATCTACAAGCACCAACTTATCAAGAGACACCAATCTCTTACAGATATTTGTAGACACCAATCCCCACCGCTAAGCACTAACTTAGCAAGAGACACCAATTTATTACATATATTCGTAGACACCAATCTACTAGAGACAACAATCCCCACCACTAAGCACCAACTTAGCAAGAGATACCAATCTTTGAACTACGCCAACCTTCACCAAGTTTGCTTGCTATTTTTTCCTTCACTAGGTCTACTCGATGCTTCTTCCTTTACCAGATATACTCATTGGTTCTACCTTCACCAGGTATGCTCACTACTTCTTCCTTTACCAGGTCTAATAAAAATTTGAATTTCCAAATAACAACTTTCCCAAAGCTTGTTGTTTTGGGCCTCTTCCCAAGAATGAACTTGTATAACATGCCACGTATCTAATTTTGAAAATCTGATTCTGAAAATTTTAACTAAGGTACTTTTGTATGTCTTTTATGTCTCTGCAAAATCTCAAGGTCTAAAACAACCCTAAAAATAAGTTATAGAAAAAGTGTCAAGTTGACTTGTTTGAAACTGATTTCAGAAGCATTCACGAATTCTAACTTCCATGGAGCATATATCTTAAAGTATAGTGAACCAGCATCTGATATTTTTACCACATGTGCACCAAGATCTCTCCTTTGTCTCTACAAAATATTAGGTTCTGAAACATCTCAAAAACAAAGTTATAGCAAAAGTTCCAAGATGACCGGTTTGAAACTGATTTTAGGAGCATTCAGACCTTAACTTTCACGGGGAATATCTCCAAAAGTGTAGCAAACCAGAAACTGATATTTTTACCACATGTACACCAAGATCTATCCTCTATCTCTACAAAATATCAGGGCCTGAAACATCCCATAAAATAATTTATAGCAAAAGTACCAAGATGACCTGTTTCACACTAATTTTAGGAGCATTCATGAACCCTAACTTCCACAAGGCATATATTCAAACGTGTAGAGAACCAAAAGATGATATTTTTACCAAATGTATACCAAGATCTCTCCTTTGTATATACAAATTCGCAGGGTCTGAAACATCACATAAAATAAGTTATAGCGAAAGCTCCAAGTCGACATGTTTGGAACTGATTTCAGGAGCATTCAGGAACCCTAAAATACACAAGGAATGTATCCTAAAGTGTAGTGAACCAGCATCTGAAATTTTTACGACAGGTACATCAAGATATCTTCTTCATCTCTTCCAAATTGTAGGGTTGGAAACATCCTAGAAAAAAAAATATCATGCAAATTCCAAGATGACCTGAAACTGATTTCCCAATTCAATCTTTGTTAATTCATTTTCCACACACTCATTTCTCTCAATGCTTTCTCGTTTTGTACTTTTTCATAACCCTTCATGAAGGCACGTGTCCCTTAGTTAAATAATTAATTCTCAATACCATGGGAAAATACCCCAAACTAATGGGTTTGAAACCACCATTTCACTTTTTACTTTTTCACATGCACCTTATATATATATATATATATATATATAT
>ML781061.1:331777-372365 GCA_009831015.1 Picea engelmannii
ATATATATATATATATCTTGGAAATGTTTTGTATTGTAATGTCATAATATTAAATTAATGATATCATTAATACTTTGACATCAAAGACAATAATTCCAACCTGACCCACCCCAATGGATATGAATGAAGATTATTATGCACTTAAATTATAATATTCTCTGACAATTGTGTTGATATCAAATTTGACCAATATCCAAGGTCAGAAAAAGACAATGCCGTAGTCTTCTTGAGTTGGATATTAATGTTAAATATTTCAGTGATTTGCGTTCCCTCTTTTGGATTGATGCTAATTTAATTCAACTCCCTATGAATAGAAGTACATATAACCTTACCATCGATATTGGAACTATTGTCCAATTTCTACTTTGGATCTACAACTAACAAATAATTTGTGTTGTGTTGTTTATAATGTTTAGTATGCAATTATGGGTGGAACTTCCAAGGATTTTTGTTAATGCGGCCATCAATATTGCAATGCTTACTATGGTTAATTTTTTCTTTACATTTATATGCCACTATGGTTGTCTTTTTACCTTTCATGTTCCACATTTCTTAGCTTCATCATGCGAATTTGTCTACTTTGGTCCATTGTGTTGTCCTTTCTTTTTATCTCCCTATATGTATTGTCCTTGCACACAGGATTCATCAATGGTATTTGGTTTGATTTAAGCATTACTTGTCTTCAGAAATGGCCATGTTGGCCGCCCAAGTATTTAATAAGCACATCTAGGTTATTGAGAGAGATTCTCAACTGAATTAATGTTTCCAAAATTCTTGCATGTTTTTTTCTTGTCTCTACTGGAAAAAAATACCAACATTATTTGGTTAATTGTATCCAATGGTATAGAAAAATGACTTGATCAGATTCTTGAATGTGTCCCATTAAGTCACTAGTGGTTCCTTCTCGATCCTTAAAGTGCTAACATAACTTCCCTACTAGGTTAATGCATTACATTCTAGCTTCAATCAAGTAAAAGTAATTATTTGTTCTTCACTAAATTCATGCACGCTAAAATAAAATTCTAATTGTTGTAACCATTGATATAATTTGAGGTCATCAATATCACATGCATATAGCTTAATGTCAATCTTTTCTTCCACTCTGAAAAGTGTTTGGACTTGAAAAGTGTTTGGACTTTGTTGGTGCTCCCTTTTCTAGCTTTGGCCTTTCCTCTCATTCTAGTTCTTCATTTGAGCTTAACTCATGAGGTGGCTTCATTCATTTCCACAACATCATGGGAATCAACACGATGATTTTCTTGTTCATATCAAACATATTAAGTGATATCTAATAAATTAAGAGACTTATCAATTACTCAAAAAGTCTTCATAATTCAGATTCCTAAAACTCATATTCCTAAATCGTAACATTGTTTCTTTCTTCTTCTTATGCCAATCTCGAGATCTTATAGAAATAACTCACCAAATTCGTGTAGCATCCTTAGTCTTGTCATCATTCAATGTATATATACCTTCGGGAAATTATGCTCTGTGACCAATATGATCCATAATCGCTCGACATATGGTCGATTCAACTCACCAAAACAAAGCCTTTATTATATACTCAACGAATTTTCTCTTTTGTGTTTATTTTAACTATTGTGAATTAAATGTTACAATGATATTTAATGCAAAGAACTCAATGTTATAAGCAATATTCACCCGCAATACACTAACACGGACTTATCTTAGAGAAACCCAATATGGGAAAAACTCTAACGTGAAATGGCTTGCTTGAATCTTTTATCGAAATTCAAGCAACCATATTACAAAGGTGCTCTTCAAAGCTTTTACCAATATGCAAATAAACAATGATAGAATGGTGGAATATTCCTATGCTCTAATATTTCTCTAGCTTCCTTGACTTAACTCTGTGAGAAACAATATCTCGCATGTTCTCTTGAAACTCCACTTATTTTCGTGCACCATTTTTTTAATTGTGAGACATCAAACTCCCGACGAACTAAACCCCTATGGATTCGAGTTTTCTTACTTGTATTCTCCCTTTCAGAAGGCCAACCATTCCAAGAAATGGTTATAACAACCTTACAAGTGTTGAAACTCGTGGGGAGGGAAATATCCATTCCAACAAGGAGTGGTGTCATGGTCTTCCTAACTCTGGACTTCAATCATCAATGTGATCCATGGGTCATGCATCTTACCATGATTATATTATGAAAAAATTAATCCCTTCTCCTCCCATGTCACTTGGCACCTTTTAATTGGACTCAAGTTTTATGAGGCTCACAGGAGGTCTGATAATGTTCACCAAGTATCCTTAGACACAATTTTTATTAATGAGAAAAAGAAAAATTACATAATATGTGAGAGGCATGGTTTGTATTTGTATAATCTTTGTGTCCTTATCTTAACATGCCATGTGTCCTTGACCAACAACCCAGGGATAATCACTATGACAAGGATGTGACAAGGAAAATTTATCTCCTAGGAAATACATAACTTTTAGAATAACTTTATTATTATTATTCTATGAAAATGCCTATATAAATAAACTTTAGGATTATTAGGCTAACATTCCCCCATTTAATCCTAAAGTTTATTTTTACAAATTCCAAGATCGTCTATGAACTTGATGAATTTTATTTTACCTAATGGCTCGATGAAAATATATTAAGTTTGATCTTTAGCTAGACAATATTTTGGCTTGATAAAGTCATTGTTGATGAGTGCTTTGATGAAGTAATACTTGGAATTGACATGCTTGTCCTTGGAATGAAATACTAGATTATTGGCCATATTTATTGTTGGTTGATTGTCAGACAATAAAATAGTTGGTGTTTTTTGAATAACACCAAGATCTTGCAAAATTCTATGTAGTTGGACAATTTCATATGTTGCCTCCCACGTTGAGATGTATTATGCCTCTGTTGAAGAGTTTGCCACTGTAGATTTCATTTTACAACTTTTTTATACTGTTGTTGAACCCATATTCATTAAATAACCTAAATTTGGTGTTTTGTCATCAATATCACCTACAAAATATGCATTTAAATATCCAACAAGTGTAAAGTTGTTATTCTTCTTACAGAGAATCCCAAAATAAGTTTGTAATCTTTGGCACCTTGAATGTACCTAAGGACCCTTTTTGTTGCATTATGGTGACTTTCTCTAGTTTCTCACATGAATCAGAAAGAATGTTGATTGCATATGACAAATCTTGACAGATATTTTTCAAGTAAATGAGGCTTCCAATCAACCGTCTGTCGCTAGTACTGTTCACCAATTCCCCCCCCTTCAAATTTTGAAAGTTTAAGTTTTTCTCCATAATTATAGGAGATGGTTTACAATCCTCCATGCCAAACTTCTTCAACAAATATGTTTCATACTTGGTTTGACTAAGGAAGATTTGATGAAATTGTTGAGAAACTTTCACTCCGATATAGTATCAAAGTGGCCCCAAGTTAGTCATTATGAACCCTTTTTGAAGTTCATGTTTCACCTACTTGATATGAAATTCATGCTTCCCTATAATGATTAAGTCATAAACAAAAATAACAATGACTACCAAGTTTTATCCTTGCATCCTAAAATACAAAGTATCATTAGACTCTCTGCAATTAAAACCAACATGTTGAAGGTATTCGTCCTTTTTGGCATACCATGCTCTAGGTGTCTATTTCAAGCCATATAAAGATTTGATTAGTTTGCAAACTTTTTGATTTTGTCCTTCAACTTCAAAACCTAGGGTTGAGTCATACAAACTTCTTTCAAGTCACCAGTAAGAAATGCACTTTTGACATCCATTTTGTGAAGCATCCAACCATGTTGTGCAGCCAAATTTATTACCATTCTGAGTATATTCCACTTTGCTATTGATGCAAATATTTCTTCATAATATATGTATTCTTTCTAAGAAAAGCTTGTTTCCACAAGTTTTTCTTTATACTTATCCATGTCACCATTTCTTTTATACTTGATTTGGTAAACCCATTTGTAGCCAATGGGTTTAACATCGGTTGGACAATCGACAAGTTTCCATGTTCCATTAGCAATTACCATAGCATATTAATCCACCATGGCTTGGTGTCATTCTTTATGCTTCATTACTTTCTTAAAAGTGGTTGGTTCAATGGAAGCATGAGTGATTAAGGAAAAATTTGATTGAGATGTAATAGAACTTCTAGCTCTTGTTTTGTTTTGATCATTTGAGTGAACATCTTTGAGTAGTTGTGTGAACCATTTTGGTCTATTGTGTTGTTCTTGTGGTGAGGTTTCTACATTTGATCTGTCGTGTTGAAAAAGAATCATCATCTAAAGAAGAGTTATCTAACTCTTGAACATTTGTGTTGGGGGTTAATTATTTTTCAATCCAATTTGGTTTTTTTTTATGAATTGTTTTATCTTGAGTTGGTTTTTGCTCCAAGTGACTAAGGAGATCATCAATCTCTTCAGCTATTTGATTTTCTATTTCATCAAAGACAACATCCCGAACGATAATGAATTTCCCACTAGATATCAACCTATAGCCTTTGTTTTCATTTAAATAGCCAATAAACATGCATTTCATACTGTGATTTTCCAGCTTAGTCATTTTTTATTTAGGAATTAAGGCATAGTAAGTGGAGACAAAAAATAGAAAATGATTAACCGAAGGATTAATACCATACCAAGCTTCATATGGAGTGATTTCATCTAAGGCTAATGTGTATGATCGATTTGTTAGATAGACTATTGTATGAATTGTTTCAGGCCAATATTTTGTGCTTGATGCCTTGAAATGTAACATAGATCTTGTCATTCCCATTAGATTTCTATTCATTCTTTATGTGACCCCATTCTGTTGTGGAGTACAAGAATTGTCAACTGCCTTTTTATTCAATTTTTCCTACAATAATCATTGAATTAATTTGAAGTGAATTCTCTCCCATTATCTGTTCTTAATGTGCCAATCTTTTCTTTGGTGGCATTTTCAACTAAGGGTTGAAAATATATGAACTTTTCAAAGGCTTCTAATTTGTCCTTCAAAACATATACCCAAGTCATCCTTATAAAGTCATCAATGAAAAGAATGAAATAATTGCATCCACTAAAAGAAGATTCCATAGAACCACAAATCTCCCTATGGATAAGATGAAAACATATATTTGTTCGTTATCTATTTGTGAGAAAAGGATCCCTCTTTTGTTTTCCAATGATACATGCTTCACACCTAGCAGTTTTCTTTTCAAAATTCGGCAATCCTTTAATCAACTCTTTTGTTTTAAGTTTACTTAAGCTTTCAAAATTTTAATGGACAAATTTTTAATGCCATAATCTTAAATCCATTGATGTTGTGAAATCCTTTTTGTGAGGAATGGCCATGCCTTGTATCCTCAAAAGTTTCCCATCTTCATAGACCTTAATTACCATCATGAAATTGTGTTTGGCTGAATTTCTTTTGATCAAGCCATGTTCTTCATGATAATCTGATGACTTCCTTGTCTAGTGTGGACCAAGGAAAATAAATTCTTTTGAAGGTTGGAATCTACCAAATAATGGAAAGTAATAGTTTACCAATTCCTAGAAGAGAGAAGTGAACTAATCATTTTCCTTGAGGAGTATGAGTTATGTCATCTCCCAAATAAATTGGATTAAGTTCCATATCCTAATATGTCCAAAAATAATATTTTGTGTGGCACGTACGTTAAGCAGCCCATGTATCTAGTATCCACTCATCTTCATAATCCTTTCTCATCGGCTTGTTGGTGGAAATTGAGTCTACAAAGTCTATATCTTGATCAGCTTTCAACACATATTCAAAATCATCTTCTTGATTATCGGCATATTGCATTGAAGTTGAAGCATTAAACTTAGAATGTTGTTTGAAAGCTTGTTTATTCTTGGGCAAATTTTCATTCTATGTTCTACACTCTTCTGCCACGCGCCCAATGTGAAGACATTTTTCACTTTACTTGAGTTATATCTTCAGTTTTTCCTGATTGATTATTATTGTTAGGAGGATCTTAAGATCTCCTAAAATATTTTTGATTTGTATTAGTACTTCATCTTCCTTATCTTTTACCATAACCATGACCATAATCTTGATTTATTGGATTATTAAATCTTCATCTTCCTTTAGAACTGTCATAGTATGTGCCCCTTCCTCTTGTACTTTCATTGTAAGTGCCTCTTCCTCTTGAAATTTCTTCTTTTCTTGAGTTGGTAAAGATAAGATCTTCCCCTGAATTCTTCATTTTACCAAAAGTCTTGTCATGTTGGACCAACAAGTCACTAAGAGAATCAAAAGTTTGAATTTCCAATTTATTAATGATTTCTAATGTTTCCAAAAACTATTTATAAGAGGGTGGCAAACCATTGATCAAGACTAAAGTCATAAAATTTCCCCCCGCGTCCTTAAATCCACATTTTCATATTTCCAATCTGATATTTTAGGAGAATGCAATTGTAATAACAAAGCCTCTTAAAAATATAATTACAAATACCATTAACTATTACCTCATTTTTTTATATGTGGTGTATGTATATAGAGCCAAAGACTTTTCCTTTTCAGTCTAGCACTGGTTATGATGGGAATACCCAATCATTTCTTCGATCCATCTTATATCCAAGCTTGCAAAGAGAATCAATTACCAACATTTTCTTTGTAAAGTTGGGTGTGTTTTATTTTCCTTGTCTTTTCCAGTTAACTCATACGCATGGTTTCTTTGTCATAATAACAATTAGACTATTTATATATTCTTCATCTCCCTCTATAAAAGCTATATGCATGGTCAAATGAACATGGTTGCAAGAACTTACTAAATGTAAAGGAACATGGAAATATTGTTTGCAATGAATGAGGCATTGTGGTATTGATAAACTTATATAACATGACGTTCTACACAAATATCCTATGATTGAAGTGAAAGCACCTTCAAATAAACTTCACTATTTGTTGGAATGCATGAATATAGATAAGCGTGAGATTGTATTATTCATTGATATGATACATCTATAAATACAATTGATGTGACCTTTGGATTCATCTTCCAAGAGGTCACTTGGACTCTCGATGACTATTACTATTGTTGATCATTGCAGCTTCATGAGACATCCTCCAGAATACGTTCTCATATGTCACTGAGTTGAGTCGACCTGAGAGGGAGCCCAGTGTTGGGCATACCCATGTGATGGGGCATCGTTCTCCTATGTGTGAGAGTTGAGTCATCCCCCAAGTGGTTGGGGCATCATTCTCCTTTGGAGAGTTGAGTCGTCCCCCAGTGGTTGGGTGTGTCCATGTGATGGGTTTGTCGTTCTCCTCTGTGTGAGAGATGAGATAATGTGGTACTCCATATGATTTTGTTGAGTATGGCGTCCCTGTGGTTGAGCATAGGTGGACGTGTCCCTAGTGGTTGAGCACTAGTGGACGTGTGGATCCCTTGCAATATTGTATAAGTGTAATATTTACATGTAACCCTAATTGTGATGTAAAGGGTATAGGTCAACCCCACCATATGTAAAAGATAATTAATGTTTATTGTTATAATTAATTATTTTCTGAGTTATTGAGGTCAGACTTGTTCTTCCAATAGACACAACTTTTACTGTGTCTAGGTCTAGTATAAATAGAGGTTATTTCCCCATTGAGGAAACATACTCACACACAAGTCACTTACCATTTCGAAATTTCAGCAAGTACACTTTAAGGGTTGAAGTGCGCACCTCTCTTGGGCGCAAGTTTCAAGGTAGTAGAGCACCCTCTTATGTTCATTAGGGTTTTATGGTTGGGGGATCTTCTCTTGAGAATATAGAAAAGGATTGTTGGGTTTTCTTCCCTTGAGTAGAAGGGTTTCCAAGGATATTTCTTGTATTCTTGTGCATGGTACTTCTTCTTGTGATCTTGGTTATTGCAGCACTTGTAAATTGTGTAGCTGCATTTGTTTATGGTTCAAGTAAATGCTAAAATGAAATAAACCTCATACTTGAGCCTAGAATAGTGAAAATTAAACATGGTATCAGAGTATAGGTCTTGAAGAATTCATTGCACAAGCTTCAAGCAGTCATCCTCTCTCTTCTGCAGAACTGTACGGCCCTCCTAGGGTTTCCAGAAAATCATACGGCCCTCTCCCTTTTGAGTGTTTCAACACTTTATACTAAAACGTTGGGGATAATAATTACATAGGGGTGTACGGCCTCCCTCAACACACCTCCAGCAACTCTCAGATTGCAATTACGATAATTTTGGATTTTTGGCCCTAGGGTTTCGCAATTTTCTGCAGAAATTTCAGTTTTAGGGTTTCTGCAGCTCATTGAAAGAGATTTTTAGCTCACCAGTGTTCTTATGACTTTCAAGGATTATTTTTGGCAGTCATAAGCCCAAAAAAAACTAAGATTGCTACCCTAGCCTAGTCGTTAGGTTTCCTAGCCCAGTTGGTAAGGGTTTGTGAAGAATCTGAAAATATGATGAACAGAACCTTGGTGGAAGATAGGCTTGATGGATCAAGAAACTTCAGTTCCTGGAATTCAATACTTCAGATCACCCTTGAAGAGGATGACCTATTGAGTGTGATACAAAATGATTTACCACAGACAGCCACCGATGAAGAGAAGGAAGAGAGGAAGGAAGATGACGTCAAGGCAAGGAAGATAATCATATACTCAGTAAGAGATCATATCCTACCTCGTATTGCCAACCTGAAGACAACTTATGAAATGTATGAAGCATTGAATAATATGTTTGAGAGTAACAACACCCTCAGATCTCTTACATTGAAGGGCCAGCTTCAAAATATCAAGATGACAAAAGGTGACATTGTTGCTATCTTTTTCATGAAGATGTCAGAGATCAAAGGTTAGCTAGGTGCCATTGGAGAAATCATATCAGACACAGAACTTGTCTTGACCACTCTCAATGCTCTTCCAAAACATTGGGAACCATGTCTTCAAAGTATCAGTGGTAGAGAACAACCACCTACTTTTGATTGACTACAGACAGACTGTACCCAAGAAGAAATCATACTTATAGCTAGAGGAGTGGAAGACTCCCCTCATGACGGAAATCATGATCTTTCCCTTCATACAAAGAAAGGAGGAAGAAATAAAAGAAACTTCAGTCAGACATTCAAATACGAGAAGACTTCATCAACGTCAGCTTATGATCATAGAAAATACATGTCAAAGATCTAGTGCTTCAGATGTGACAAGTATGGACACTTTGCGAGAAATTGTCCTACCAGGAAGAGAGGAAGACAATATGCTTCCACTGTTTACATGGATCCAGATCCACCTCAGAGAGATGAAGACATGAGAGATGAGGATTTCTTCCTATGACCTTCCTCGGGAGGACCAAATACAAGATTGAGCGTGATTGTAGACTAGGTTAAGTTTTGTACTACATTCCTTATTTGATTTAATCATTAAACCTGTAGTTGCTTGCATTTTGATAATAAGGGTATTATCCCTGGTGTGGGAGCCCTCTTGACTTGGACCATTATCCATGTTACGGGAGTCCAGATTTTCTTGGTTGATTATTATCCTAGTACTAGAGGCTAGCACAGTACTATAGAGTCAGTAGAGGACCTGAGAAGACATGAGATGTCTCTGGGTTAGCAACACAGGAAAAGGGAGATGTATGTCCTTCGGACTTCAGAGGGAGTCAAAATATTTGAGAAGAAGAGACAGTACCTTCTCCCCCTTCAGCAGTTCAGAGGGAGACAACCATTGTTCCAGTTGATCCAGTTGTTCCAGGTTATTCGACTGCTCTAGTTGATATCCCCAGAGACATTGCAGTAGGCCATAAAATGCCTACCTGGGCTCGATAAACTCTGCAGGAGGCAGAGGAACATTCTGAGAGAGCAAGAAACCAAAGAGATTTTCTAGATATTTTTAATCCATGAGCCACATCATTGACATTGAGCCTTCTTGTCATGGAGAAGCAGTAGATCAGTAGGTATGGCAAGATGCCATGGAAGAAGAGTATCAATCCATCATGAAGAATGATGTGTGGGATATTGTTTTGAGACCATAAGGGAAGTCTATAGTGACTTCCAAGTGGATCTATAATATCAAGCATGCAGTCGATGGAAGTATCGAGAAATACAAAGTGATATTTGTGGCCAGAGGATTCTCACAAGTGGAGGAAATTGGTTATGAGGAGACATTTGCTCTTGTATCCCGACACACTTCCATCTGTACTATCATTGCACTAGTTGCATCCATGGGTTGGAAACTACATAAGATGGATGGATTCCTTCTGAGTTTGGGCTTTAGCAAGAGTGTTGTTGATACAAACATATATTATCATATTGTTGGAGACGAGTGTCTGATCTTGGTCTTGTATGTTGATGACTTATTCCTCACCGATTTAGAAAGGCTTATTGTTGAATGCAAGTGAGAATTGACTTCTGAATTCGAGATGAAGGATCTGGGTATGATGCACTACTTCTTGGGACTAGAAGTATGGTAGAGGACGAATGAGATTTTCCTGAGTCAAGGAAAATAGACAATGGATATATTGAAGAAGTTCGGTATGACAGACTGCAAATCCATGCCTACACCGATGGTGATCGTGGATATGAAGAAAATGAACGATGCTTCTACTGATTCAGGCGAGATTGATCCACATTTATACCGACAACTGATTGAATCATTGATGTATCTGGTTAACACCAGACGTGATATATGTTATGTAGTGAATGTACTTAGTCAGTTCATGAGTCAACCAAGACAGACTCACTAGATAGCAACGAAGCATGTATTGAGATATCTATGAGGCACAATTGGATATGGCCTGAGATATGCCTCCAGTGTAGACATGAGTTTTCAATGATATGTCGATGCAGATTGGGCAAGGAGCGCAATGGACCAGAAGAGCACATTCGGTTGTTGTTTTACCTTGGGATCTTCCATGGTTTCCTCGTGCAACAGGAAACAGATCTCTATGGCCTTGAGTACCGCAGAAGCAGAGTATATAGCATTGAGTGTGGCAGTCCGTGAAGCAGTGTGGCTTCTCAATATCCTAACAGATTTATTTGATCATAAGATTGATTCTACCATTATTCATTGTGATAAACAAAGTTGTGTGAAGCTCTCTGAGAATTATGTGTTTCACAATAAATCGAAACACATTGAGATAAAATATCATTATATCAGAGACATGGTGCGTAGGAAAGAAGCACATGTGCAGTACCTTCCTACACATGAGTAGATTGCAGATATCTTCACCAAACCGCTTGCCAAAACGAAGTTTTAGTACTTCTGTGAGAGACTTGGCCTGGTGGAGAATGCCTCGCTAGCTGAGAGGAAGTGTTGATGATTGCAGCTCCATGAGACATCCTCCAGGATACATTCTCCTCTGTGATTGAGTTGAGTCGACCTGAGAGGGAGCCCAGTGTTGGGCATACCCACGTGATGGGGAATCGTTCTCCTCTGTGTGAGAGTTGATTCATCCCCCAGTGGTTGGGTTTGCCCATGTGATGGGTGTATCGTTCTTCTATGAGTGGGAGATGAGACGATGTGGTACTCCAGATGATTATGTTGAGTATGACGTCCCTGTGGCTGAGCACAGGTGGGTGTTTCCCTAGTGGTTGAGCACTAGTGGACATGTGGATCCCTTGCTATATTGTCTAAGTGTAAGATTTACATGTAACCCTAATTGTGATGTAAAGGGTACAGGTCGGCCCCACCATATGTAAAAGATAATTAATGTTTATTGTCATAATTAATTATTTTCTGAGCTATTGAGGTCGGCCATGTTGTGCCAATAGACACAATTTTTATTGTGTCTAGGTCTAGTACAAATAGAGGTGATTTCCCCATTGAGGAAACACACCCACACACAAGTCACTTGACATTTCAGAATTTCAGCGAGTACACTTTAAGGGTTGAAGTGCGCACCTCTCTTGGGCGCAATTTTCAAGGTAGTAGAGCACCCTTGAAATATCCTTGATTCCGTTGATCAAGATATTTGCTACTGATCTATTATTATGTCTTGCAGATCTGATACAGTAGGGGTTTCTGGATGCATTTCAATTGTGTGTTTGAGATCTTGATGGTTATTGCATGTGCATATGAGTTATTGCATGTGCATGTTGGTTATTGCATGTGCATGTTGCATATTTATGGTTTAAACAGCATATAAAGGATGCATGCAGAAGTAAAGAACATCAACTGCCCAATATCATGTATTATACGGTTCGAGCATGGAAATACAATAGCCTACTGGAAATATAAAATATAAACGTCATCTAGATCTCATGGATCAGTACTGGAATACAATCAAATAACATAAAAATACCCGTGATCAGAAGATGATAGCAGATCTGATGCATGCACGGATAGATCGGCGAAAATATGTGATTTTCGACGAAGTACGGTAACCGCTACCAGCTGGAAAACTCGTCCGGGATTTCAGACCGTCAGAATACGCTGGAAACTGCTCCAAAAGAAGCGCCCTGGCCTCTAGACTGAAATGGGTGAGTTTCGAATCTCGAATCTGGTCTCTAAGGCATTGGATCTGGACCCCTGGGGGGGTTTGCGCACCTCCTGGAGCACTGGGTGCGCCCCAAAGGATTCCACCAACGGAATCTACTGCTATATGGCTCAAAACAATCGTCTCGCCAAATAAGGAAATGGGTCAGAAGGATTTGTCTAGATATGCTCTGATACTCTGCATGCAACACCAAATGTCTTCCTGGAAGAGTTGCGCCCTAAATGGCTGAATGAACCGATCTGCAAGATTCCACCGTCAGAATCTGACGATAGATGGCTCAATAGAAGCACCCTGGCTGGATATCAAATGGGTTGGAAGGAAACTGCAATCTGGATACAGATCTCGTGCAGCGCTCCAAACCCTCAAACTAACTTGCACCCTCACTGGCTGAGTTGCACACTCTGCAATGGATACTCTTGAAAAGTATGGTGAAATACCTGGATGGTATCTCCGATGGGCTAGGGTGTGTCTCTCAACATCGAAACCGATCAATGGTGGTGGTTTCCTCCAGAAATCCACAAAACAATAAGGTCGGCTCTCCTCCTCCTCTAGGAACTCTCAAAATCAAATCATAACAATGCATAATAAGGAATTAGGTCAAATTCCTCCCTTTATACCTTTCCCAATCTAATTCACCATTTACCTCACTTAAGCTAGGCACTTTTCCTCCTAAAGTGATTAATTAATTAATTAAGTCCCCCTTTAACACCTTTTTCATTCTAATTCTTCGTTGACTTAGGCTTAAGTGACTTTTCCTAAGTATTTTGGCTTAATTCATCATTTAGCTATCAATTCCTCCTTATTTCTCCATCTTGTTCCTTGTTTGTGCCTGACTATAGTCTACGGGAACATATAGACTACTAAGTCACTCCCTGTTGGCCTACTCTTGGGAACGGGACATCACAGTCCTCCCTTCCCGAGATTGCTTGTCCTCAAGCAACATCACAGTCCTCCCTTCCAGAGATTGCTTGTCCTCAAGCAACATCAATCCTGGGTGCTGTAAGATATGCTCTCCCTCCCATGTGCCATCCTCCACTGGAAGACCTCTCCATCTAACCAAGCACTCTCTGATGATCCTACTCCTCAATCTGCGCTCTCTCTGCTCTAGTACCTCCTTTGGCACTAGCTCCAACTGACCCTCCTCATCCAAGGGTGGCAACTCCTCTAAAATGCTAACCCGTTGTCCCACAGCCTTTTTAAGGCAAGAGACGTGAAAGACGTTATGAATCTTGCTACCTTCCGGTAGCTCTAGCTCGTATGCCACCTCACCTATCCTCTTGATGACTCTGTATGGCCCGTAGAACTTCGGCTTCAGCTTCTCTGCTCCGCTCCTCTTCAAGGAGGATTGTTGGTATGGCTATAATTGCAGAAAAAACAAATCCCCTACCTCAAAATTGTGCTCAACTTTGTGTCGGTCTGCATATATCTTTTGTTGATTCTGAGCTAACTGCAAGTTCTCCTTTACTGATTGAAGAATCCTTTGACTCTCCTCCACCCAATCCTTGGCCCTCGGGACCCTGCTGTCCCCAAACACAATCTCTATAAAGGAGGGTGCATCGTATCCATACAATGCCCTGAACGGTGACATCATGATAGACATATGGTAAGTTGTGTTGTATCAGTACTCACCCATATGTAACCATCTCAGCCAAGTGTGTTGTTGCCCCCCCACATAGTTCCTCGGATACCCTTCCACCCATTTGTTGACGATCTTTGTCTGCCCATCTGTCTGTGGGTGGTAGCTGGTACTCGTGGCTAGCTATGTGCCTGTCAATCTGAAGAGCTCCTGCCAAAATGCATTGATGAAGCGCCCATCCTATCACTGACTATCTGCCTGGGTAACCCGTGCAACCGGAATACCTCCCTGAAAAACAACTTTGCTACCTGTATGGCCTTGTAGTCTGTGGGTATGGCGAAGAAATGTGCAAATTTGGTCAGTCTGTCGACCACCACAAATATACAGTCCTTGCCTTGCACTCTAGGGAGGCCTGTAATGAAATCCATGGAAATGCTCTCCCATTTCTACTCTGGAATGGGTAGAGGTTGTAGTAGCCCTGCGGGGTGTGTCTGCTCAGACTTGTTCTGCTGACAAGTCGTGCACTCTCATATGTGTTTCAGCACATCATCCTTGAGACCCTTCCATGAGAATCTCTCCCTGATCTGCCTATATGTTTTGAAGTACCCATGATGCCCTGCTATAGGTGAATCATGACATACCTTCAGAATTTTCCCCTTCAGGGTGGATTCTGGAACCAAGTAGATCCGGTCCTTGTAGAAAATGACATCATCAAGAACCTGATATCTATCATCAATCACTTGTTTGTCCATCACCTCACAAGCAAATTTGTTTTTGGAGTATTCCACTAACAAATGAGCTTTCTAATCTGTACAAATGTCCATCATCGAACATCCTCCTGGCCTCCTGGACAAGGCATCTACCACGATATTCCTTTTTCCCTTGACATACTCAATGTCAAAGTCAAAGGCTTGGATCTTTGAGACCCACTTCTCCTGCCTCTCACTGAGGTCTTTCTAATCAAGGAAATACTTGAGACTGTTATGATCAGTCTTCACTACAAACCTGTTGCCAACCAAATACTGCCTAAATTTGGTTAAGGCATGCATGATCGCTAGCATCTCCTTGTCGTAAATAGGATAGAGTCTCTCTGAATCATTGAGCTTTCTGCTCTCAATCACAATGGGGTGCCCCCCCTGCATCAGGACTGCTCCAATCCCCACCCCTGATGTGTTGCACTCTAAGACAAATGGCTACGAAAGTCTGGAAGGGCTAGAACAAGGCATGTGCTCATAACCTCCTTCATTTTGTTGAATGTCTGTTGTGAATCCTATGTCCAATGAAAAGCACCCCTCTTGGTCAAGTCTGTGAGTGGTGCTCCCAACTGTGAAAAACCCTTAACGAACCGCCTCTAGTAACTGCATAACCCAAAGAATCCTCTCAGCTCCATGAGATTCTTGGGCATTGGCCAATCCATAATGGCCCTGATCTTTTCCTGGTGAACCTGTACTCCCTGCCCACTGTTGATATGCCCCAAGTACAACAGTTCCCTCATGCCAAATTCACATTTGGATTCCTTGGCATATAAAGATTGTGCATGCATAATATCCAAGACCTTCCCCAAATGTGCTAAATGCTCATCCCATGTCTTATTGTAGATCAATATATCGTCGAAGAATACCAAAAGGTACTTCCTCAACTGTCCTCTAAAGATATGGTTCATGCAAGACTAGAAAGTGGTTGGTGTGTTGGTCAGTCCAAACGGCATGACCAAGAACTCAAAGTGTCTGAAATGGCATCGGAACATTGTCTTCTCAATGTCTTTCTCCCTGATGTTGATCTGATGGTATCCTGAGCGTAGATCAATCTTAGTGAAGAAGACTGCCCCATGTAACTCATCCATCATCTCATCTATGTGTGGAATGAGGTAACGATTCTTGATCGTTTTCTTGTTGAGTGCTCTGTAATCGATGCACATCTATAACGTGCCATCCTTCTTCAGTATCAGGACGACTGAAGATGCAAAAGGACTCATGCTAGGCCTAATGTGCCCCATAGTGAACAATTATTTGATTGTTTTCTCAATTTCATCCTTAAATTTCTTGGGGTGCCTATAGGGTGTTGTAATCATCGGTGTAGCCCCTGCCTCAAAATCAATCATGTGCTCAAAACCCCTATATGGCGGTCTCCTTGGTGGTATTGGCCCAAATACTGGCTCATAATGTCCCAGAAGCTCTCTGATATGTGGATGGTACTACTCCCTACCCTCTGAGTCCTTTCGCGTGGTGATCAAACACTCTGTTGCGTAAGCCACATCACCGTGATGAAAGATCCGCTCCATCCTCTTTGTCGATATTGCTTGAGGTGCCCCTGTAGACATGCCTCTCAGCACAACTCTTGATCCAATGGTGTCTCTGAAGCTCATGGTCAACGTCTGATAGTTGAACCCAATCTCCCCCAATGAATATAACCATTGTACCCCTAACACGGCATCAGTATCTGATAGGTCAACTACATAGAATGTGTCAGTCAGGGTGTAGTTGCCTAGTTTGACCTCTAGGTCAAGGATCATGTCCAAGCATGTCATCGTGTATCCATCATCCACTGCCACATGGAATCCCTCAAACTCCTATGTGCGTAACCCCCTCCTGGAAACTGAGGATGCATCTATGAAGTTGTGGGTGGCCCCACCATCAACTAAAGATGTCATGCATTACCCTTGTACAAGGCCATTGAGCCTGAGAGTGTTGTACCTGGGTACTCCTGAAAGGGTGGCTATGGTTCCCCCTTTCACCTCTCTATGAGGTTTTGCCTCCTCCTGGGGTTGTGCCCTTGCCGGTATCTGAGGTTTCTTCGGCTACTGCTCTGGCTCATGAGTGGTCTCAGTCTCTGAATCAATGTTTGTTGGTGCTTGAATATCCTCATCCTCCTCCTCACTGCCTGATTCCACTTCAATATAGTGGATCTGTCCCTTTCCCATGCATCTATGCCCGGGGACCCAAGGGTCTCTACAGGAGAAGCAAACCTTCTTCCTCATCAACTCCCATCACGTTTCATCATCCAACTTGGGCTTGCCCTTCCATTCCCTTAGAAGATTCTTCTGATCCTTGTCTCTCTATGGTACAAAGGGTTTGGTGAAGGGTTTAGTTTTTGGCACTAAATCCACCAAATCTCTAGTGCGTTGGATGGCATCCTGCAAGGTATGAGGTCGGTAGGCCTTCACCCGTCCTCTCAAGGGTTCTGTGAGCCCTTCTGTGAATAGCATGACCAATCGGGGCTCAGATATGTCTGTCACTGCCACTTCTATCCTCTGAAACTCTAAGATGAATGCCTTTGTTGTGCCAGTTTGTCTCAACTGGGCTAGATCTCTAAAATGGATCTCTAGATCCCTCCTATCAAATCTATCCATGAGTCTCTATGTGAACTCTCTGTAGGAGGTGATGCGATTGTGACCCAATGTCACCAATCCGTGATACCACCACTCGTGTGCCTCGCCCTCCAAATGTAGGGTGGCGAAACTGATGGCCTCTGACTCGGTCATCTGGTTGAGCTTATAGTAGGTGTCTAGTTTCTGTACCCAAGCTCTGGCGGTGAATTTGGATGATCCGTCAAAAGAAGGTATGGTGATTTTACCAACTTTTCGGATGAAGTCAATGTTATGCCCCTGTTGTTGTTGCCCTCCCCTCTGTGGCTCTCTAGGACGGTTCCTGAGTCTGAGTCCACAATACTCAACTAAGGTCATATCCTGATGAAATTCATGGCCCAAGGCTACATACTCTCTTCGATACTCTGCAATGTCCTCTGCATGAGTGGGCGGTCTTTGTGTTATCGGTATCTTTGTTGCTACCGGGGATGCCCTCTAGAAATTGGGAAACAACGGACGTGGAATCCTACTCGCAGAGGTATATGTGTGAGTGGGTGACTGGGGTCTACTACATGCCCCTGAGTTCCCATGTGCTACATGTGGGGCTTGTGTGCCCGGGACGTCTACCATAGCCAGTCTATCCACTACCTGAGCCAAAGACTGAGACATGGTCCGCTGACTAGCTAGCATATCACTGATAACCTGCATGAAGGCTACATCTAGATCCACGGGGGCCTTACCACTTCCCTCTGGTCACTCATATCTGTCACCTAGCCTCCTCCCTACTTTGCGCTCGGCCTTGTGCTCTGCTCTTCTTTCTACTTCTCTGTGTGTCTCTTCCTCTTCCTCTGAACTGGGAGGGAAGGGAGGAAAGTTAGGCCTATCCCTTCTTTCCCTGTGTCTGTTGTAAGTGACATATTTGTCACCTATGTGCTCACGGCCATCTGGTTCTTCTGTTGTATTCATTGTCTTTAGTCACAGGCTGGCAGGACTAAAGCTCTGATACCACTGAAATATCCTTGATTCCGCTGATCAAGATATTTGCTACTGATCTATTATTCTGTCTTACAGATATGATACACTGGGGGTTTCTGGATGCGTTTCAGTTGTGTGTTTGAGATCTTGATGGTTATTGCATGTGCATGTTGCATATTTATGGTTTAAACATCATATAAAGGATGCATGCAGAAGTAAAGAACATCAACTGCCCAATATCATGTATTATATGGTTCGAGCATAGAAATACAATATCCTATTGGAAATATAGAATATAAACGTCAGCCAGATCTCATGGATCAGTACTGGAATACAATCAAATAACATAAAAATACCCGTGATCAGAAGATGATAGCAGATCTGATGCATGCACGGATAGAGCGAAAATATGTGATTTCTAGCGAAGTACGGTAACCGCTACCAGCTGGAAAACTCGTCTGAAAGTTCAGACCGTTGGAATACGCTGGAAACTGCTCCAAAAGAAGCACCCTAGCCTCTAGACTGAAATGAGTGAGTGTTGGATCTTGAATCTGGTCTCTGAGGCACTGGATCTGGACCCCTAGGGGGGTTTGCGCACCTCCTGGAGCACTGGGTGCACCCCAAAGGATTCCACCAACAGAATCTGTTGCTATATGGCTCAAAACAATTATCTCGCCAAATAAGGAAATGGGTCGGAAGGATTTGTCTGGATCTGCTCTGATACTCTGCATGCAACACCAAATGTCTGTCTGGAAGAGTTGCGCCCTAAATGGATGAATGAATCGATCTACAAGATTCCACTGTCAGAATCTGACGATAGATGGCTCAATAAAAGCGCCCTGGCTGGATCTCAAATGGGTTGGAAGGAAACTGCAATCTAGATACGAATCTCGTGCAGCTCTCCAAACCCTCAAACTGACTTGTGCCCTCACTAGCTGAGTTGCGCACTCTACAATGGATACTCCTGAAAAGTACGGTGAAATACCTAGATGGTATCTCCGATGGGCTAGGGTGTGTCTCTCAACACTGAAACTGATCAATGGTGGTGGTTTCCTCCAGAAATCCACAAAACAATAAGGTTGGTTCTCCTCCTCCTCTGGGAACTCTCTACATCAAATCATAACAATGCATAATGAGGAATTAGGTCAAATTCCTCCCTTTATACCTTTCAAAATCTAATTCACCATTGACCTCACTTAAGCTAAGCGTTTTTCCTCCTAAAGTGATTAATTAATTAATTAAGTCCCCCTTTAACACCTTTTTCATTCTAATTCTTCATTGACTTAGGCTTAAGTGACTTTTCCTAAGTATTTTGGCTTAATTCATCGTTTAGCCATCAATTCCTCCTTATTTCTCCATCTTGTTCCATGTTTGTGCCTGACTATAGTCTACAGGAACATATAGACTACTAAGTCACTCCCTGCTGGCCTACTCTTGGGAATGGGACATCACAACCCTCTTGTGTGCATTAGGGTTTTATGATTGGGGGATCTTCTCTTGAGAATATAGCAAAGGATTGATGGATTTTCTTCCCTTGAGTAGAAGGGTTTCCCATGATATTTCTTGTGTTCTTGTGCATGGTACTTCTTCTTGTGATCTTGGTTATTGTAGCACTTGTAAATTGTGTAGCTGCATTTTTTATGGTTCAAGTAAATGCTAAAATGAAATAAACCTCATACTTGAACCCAACATAGTGAAAATTAAACAACTATCACTTGATGTTTCATATTCCTACACAACTAACTAATACCATAACCCTAGCGGATTAGGTTTCCAACATCCCCCCTCCCCCTTAATCTGAAGGGGTGTATGTGAGTCCAAAAAAAGAGTTGAAATCTGGAAGTGGACAGCTGAAATCTCGAAGTGGACAGTTGTCAGTGGCTAAATGTGTTCTCTGAATCTAGCGGTTTTGGGATGACCACAAACCAAATGGCTAGCAAAAGTTGATATCTTCTACTAAATGGTAATGATGGTTTAAGGTAGACCACAAACCCTGGAACTTGTCTCTAAGGCTCGATGGTTCCAGGAAAATTTGCTAATTTATCTAGAAGAATATGTAAGATGATGTCTTCGGCTAATTGGAAGTGCTCTTGAATGTTGGTTTAAAGATGACTATAAATTGTACTATAGCAGAAGTCGTAAGTCATTTACTAAGTGGAGGTTTAAGGAAAACCACAAATCGTTGTCTAGCAGAAGTTATAAGTCTTCTACTAAATGGTGGTTTAAGGAAAACCACAAATAAATTTGGTGTTTTTCGAATGGCCACAAACCAAATCACACTCGCTTGTTACTTCTTGATTGATAAGACTTTGAAACTTGAAGTCGGACTGTCAATCATTGATATTATCCCCCCCTGTCAGATACAAGTTGAAAGAATTAAAATATTTCTACTGCAAGATGTGTCAATACTTAAGAATGAATTCTTCGGTATCACTCATATATCTTCTTGAATGTTGATGACCATTGCCAAGAAGTGATCCACCCATAGTGGTTATCTACTCTTGCAGATTCTTGCGTTTGAAACCTTTGTTTGAAGGGTGATTATTCTTTCCACAATGCTCACAAGGATGAAGATCAAAACATTGATCTTCGACGTGGAAAACTTGGTGACAATGTTGGCATTTCGGAATCTGCTCTTGAACTAAAGCAGGTGAATATGAAGTTTCTCGAAGCAATCCAACACTTTGGAACTAGATTGGTTTGGTATAATCTGGAATATGAAAGATCATTTTCTTTTCATATCCAATACATGTTCTATGCTTATTGTCTATGTTTTCTTCCCAAGGTTTGATGATCGACTTGGAAAGAGAAAGTTGAACTTGTTCATGGACAACTCCATCTTCATCTGCACTTGTATCTAAAGTTGGCTCGTTGAGTTGATCCTATGTTGGTTGTTGGTATACAGCCTGAGTGGGCCTAATGGTTAAGAACAAGTGTTTCCTCTTAAGAGGTCACAGGTTCAAATCCAGAGGGGGTAGGGTATGTATACCTTCGTAGACTTTACCAGTCAAATCGTTGTTCTTCTTCTTCAAAAAGAGGGTTGTTCTGAACAAGGACTAATTCATAATGTCGAAGATTCTTTCGTTCAAATTCATCATGAAGAAGTCGAGTCTGAGTTTGAAGTAGATCTACTTTGGCTTGTGAAACTTACAAATAAGTTATAACAAACTGAAAAGTTTATTTGTCAATTGTGATCATATTGTTGTCATTTGAGAGTATTAGAGTGTTCAATGACTCTAATAGTTCATCAATTCAAGTCATCTAAAGATTGACTTAGACTTCAAAGGTTTTTTTGCAACTCCACCCTTTCATAATTAGACTCTACAACTCAGCAAATGAAGGGTGTCGGCTTCTACTAAAAATGCACCAGCTTATAATGCAATTCAATTTAACTTAAGAAAATACAAGTAAACTTACAAAAAGACTATTTGCAAGTTACCTTGATTCTGATTCTGGAGTGGAAAGGATCTTTCAGGATTGAATGTGTCGTCGATGTTTTGAGTCTGTCGGTCTCTTTGATAAGTGCCTCTTCTCAAGTGTGTCGAGCCTAAGTGCTTAAGGTTTTGAGATTAGGTTTTGAGATTGATAGATCACCCAGTGCAGTTATGAGGTTGGGATATATGAGGTAAGATTTTATGTGTTAGAAGTTATCCAAGTGATTCAAACGCCCCAAGATCTCTCTCGGATGGGATCACTGTAGGTTTAGATCCATTTTGGACCTAAGACCACAAACTTGAGTTCTGATCTATGAGTGAGCAATAGTGAAGCCAAGCCTATTTCTACATCTCGCCCGAAGCTATGAACTGCATTTCATCGAATGACCAGCTCAAATAATGCTCAAGTCAAATGACTGACCAGTTGTTGCTTCGTAGTGAAAGTGTGACATGTAAGCTTTAGTAGTGGAAGATGTTTGTGATGTTACCATCAGTGTATTGGCCCTGGTATCACTCTCAATGGCTCCAGTGTTTGTTGACCATATCCACATGTATTGATTTTCTTCGCATTGCATACATTTTTGGGCAAGAACCTTTATTAAATAAATTCAAGGTCGGTTATGCATTTGCATTAGGTCGTAGGCAGGTACAAGAGATCTAAAGAGCAGAAAACTCTTTTCGAACACCCGACCACTTATAACCAAAAACAGTAGCAGCCACGGATATTTCAGGCTATAAAACTAGATCGATAACAATCCAATCCACAATTTATTATAGTTCAATTTGACATTGGACCCCCACACTTGAGGCATCTAATGAAAACGTGAAGAGAAAGAGACTATTGATTCTCCTTGTACGCAGAAGTGGCCTCCTGCGATCGATCGATCAAGATTTGGAATACCCTTGGAGAATTCAAATACACGATCCAGGTCGTTGATGCCTACAACAACTAAGTGAGTTGCGTTCCATTCTCGCCCTCCACAGTTAACCCCATGATCGTCTTGGGTTCCTAGGACTACACCATTAAGAATTGTAAGCTCAAGACTACGCTGACAAGCCAAAGTGGTTACATTAACACCTACACGGTTTCGCCTGACGGATCTATGTGTGCAAGTGGGGCCCGAACATGTATTGGCTTTGTGGTGCTACACAGCAATGTGTGAAGATCTGGGATCTAGAAATATCCAAATGAAATATACATATCAACGTCGTCCTCTGAGAGCCCTGTGTGCAGGAAATTATGAAGATCAGTGAGATCTATGAGCAAATTAAGGTTGCCAAAATGGAGCAGCCACGAAGATTGGGGTTTGTTCGATTTAGTGTTTGATACCAAGGGAGAAGAAACAAGAGTTGCAGGCAACACATTCTGACAAATCCTCGCGTTCTCAAAGCGGGCGTGAGAGAAATCAACACCATCCTAGAAATCCGTCTAGGAACTGAAAGCCTAACCCTATATCTTCAACAATGACGTTTGCATAATAACACTGTAAAAATATGGGTTTGCCTGAGAGGCGGGAGTATGAGATCGAGACGGATAATAGCTTTCGACTGGGTTCTTGCAGGTGGGTAATGCGATCGACAATTGTGTGCCCCTTAAAAGAGATTCTTCCGTTTAGAAAAAAAACAATAAGAGAGAGGAGGGCACGAACATAAGTGTAACTTAGAAGGAGGTGCGGATAGCAGTGCAACACAGAGATAGACTAGCAGGTAGAAAATGGCAAAGTTGCAGAATAACGCAAAGGGACGTAGACTCTGACATAGTAACAGTTGAGATCTGTGCAGAATGAAAATCCCAAGGCATTGAGAAGTTTATGGAAGACTCAACTATGGACAACTACCATAACTCTAAGAACTACAAGTTCTGATACCACTCTTGTAATGAACGATGATACCACTTTTGGATTATGTTATATGTTTAACATATAACATAATATGTATTACATATGTTATACGTAACATTTGTAATATATAACATAATATATGTTATATGTATTATATAATAGATAAGGTTGAGATTGTATTATTCATTGATCTGGTAAATCTATAAATACAATTGATGTAATTTTTGAATTCATTTTTTAAGAAGTCTTTTGATGATAGTTAAGGAGTAAACTAACTAAGGAGCAAACAGACCCGCTTTTCAAGCAAAAAAATGGGTCTGAATCCTGTAAGTTGGGTAGTTTGAGTTTAGTGTGGATCAAAGTTCCATGCATTTTAGAACCTTACCCCAAGGGTTTTATCCTATTTTAAATCAACCCAAATGTTTAAAAAATCGATCAGAATATTGAATTGACCAGAAATTTAGAACAACACTACCAAAAAAACCTCCCAAAAAAATAACTAAAAAAAAATCGTTAATATTCCTTCACTATTCATATTCCTTCACAAGTTGACTAATACCATAACCGATTCCAAACAAACACTATCATTAGGCCTCTTTCTTGCTGGAACCGCTTTATCAACGTTTTTTCTCATTTTGGAGATATGTTCATTTGAAAGAAAGACAACTTTGGAGATCAATACGGATCTTCTGTCCACTAAATTCGAGATTCAATATGAAGAAGTTGAAGTACCAGCCACGGATGTCATAGCAGAACTATTTTACCGACCCGATTCTATGTGTGAAGCCTGTGACGAATCGTATCGGAGAGTAGAGGAGACTCACCATTAGAAAGATGCACCCTTGGGATACAAATATTTACAGGAAACTTTACATCCCAAATATTTACAGGAAACTTTACATCTCTGAGGTAAGCACAAAGTCGAGAGCTTGGAAACAAAATAAATATTTCTTTATCACCTGCCATATATTATTTAATCGTAGGGTTCCGGTCAAAGTCTTCACCAATTGTTCGTTTCTCTAGATGGTCAGCTCGGCCCATCTCAATTAATAGTGTGAATTTCTCCTTGTATTTATAATTGGGTTTATAGCAGGGGAGTTTCTAGCGGCTACTGTTCACAATACAATCATTGGATCTTTGCTTTCTATTCACGTGGAGCATTTGCTGGAGGAAGAGGGCTCCGCTTAATTTCTTGGCCTCAAACAGGGATCACAATATGTGACCGCAACATTGGTAACTGCGATCCTTCTCGCCAGGCCCCACCCGTACCGCAAACTCTGGAACTATCAAGCCTGGCAAGTGCATAATTGGTATAATGGTTGGAAATATCCACAAGGTCAGCTGCATTTGGATTGTATCCAGGTTCGGCACTCTTGGTTTATATCACAAAGACATGCTTTTATGGTTGAAAGATTCAGTGCATAATTTTGAATATTGCAGCATAAAAATATTGATAATGAAGTGGAGATCTGAGACAGAAAATTATGGCTTAGCTATTTTTATAATGAAGTGCAAATGGCTTCAGCTAGAAAAAACATTTCAGAATCTACAACTCTTTGAATTTAAATGGCCAGATTTATATGAATATCTGAGTAATTTTTACCGTGAAGAGCTTTTTTTAACTCTAGATTTAAAAACTCATCTACAAAACATTTGTAATAGATCTATAAATTTGATCTTAGCTCAAAAAAATTGGAAAAAAAAATTGTATATTTTCAAAGGATTGTAGCTTTAGAGTATATCACAACATACATACAAAACATTTGTAATAAATCTATAAATTCGATCTTAGCTCAAAAAAATTGTATATTTTCAAAGGATTGTAGCTTTAGAGTATATCACAACATACATACAAAACATTTGTAATAGATTTATAAATTTGATCTTAGCTCAAAAAAAATTGAAAAAAAAATTGTATATTTTCAAAGGATTGTAGCTTTAGAGTATATCACAACATATCTAGTCTCAAATGACCTTTTCTAAATTAATATTTCAGAATTGCAAATATTTTTCTTGATTTTAAATAATAAAAAGAAATACTTTTTGGAAGATGTTCATTTCTTTTTTTCACAAAGAAATTAAGGCTCAAGCTTTGGAGTCTTCTTTGTTAATGATTCAATACCATAACTCTGATATCATGTTAATATTTACCTCAAACACACAAGTTTATTAATTAAGAATAAAAAATTACAGAATAAGTGACAATCATATTATATATATATATATATATATATATATATATATATATATATATATATATGTATGTATATAACTTTTGTAGCCTTATCTCAGCATGCCATGTGTCATGGACCAACAATTGGATAATCATTATAACAAGGATGTGACAAAGAAAATATATCTCTTAGGAAATACATAATTTCTAGAATAACTTATTATTATTATTATTATAGGAAAATATCTATCTAAATCAACTTTAAAATTGTTTGGCTAACAAGGTCCCCCTTTGTTTTGACTTTGAGACATTTTATAGGTAGATCAATCTCTATGCAATAAGATGGTGATGCATTGAGAACTAACTCCTCTAGTCTTTGCTAAGGGATCTACCCATCATTTATCATTGGATGATCCAGCAGTGCACGAGACCCTCCCTTGATGCCTCCTATGGACGAGATTGGAGCACGAGATTTTACAGTGCTCAAGGAAAGACCCATACCATATAAAGTACAATGAAATATGACTCATCGATCTTAGAGTGTGATCAGATAATGCAAGGAATCCTAAACCACCTCTCCACAAGTTTCAATGCTTCTACAATGAATGACTACATGTCTCGTTCATTGGATATCGAGACTTTTGAGTGAGATTTTGCAAAGATGCCCTCCAAAACTCTATTGTTCATCCCTGCAATGCCACACCTCCAACAAGCATGCCTCCTTCAACCTGACATGTGGCTGCAATCTTCTTGAAGATCAATCATGCAACCTCAATATTTATCCCAATCACCATCCTCCACATAGGACAACTCTCAGTGTTCTTGTCTCAAACTAATAATTAGAGCCAATTGCTCCATAAGCCATTCCATCTAACTCCAAGATCTTTTCCAATCATATATGTGGTTGATTCCAAAGGTGAGATTGCAGTGCACATATTTTAAGATCACTTATAACAAAAATATATTAATTTAGATAATATTTTGAATGATAAGGGACAAGAATAGAGAGAATACTAAAACACTAAAAATTAAGAAATAAACCAAAACTTTTATTACAATGAATTACAAAACTAGGAGGGGAACGTTGTGAAGAAGGACCCAAACTTGCATCATTGTGGACCTTTGAAACCAATGATATATGGCAACAGTGCCCACCCTCCCCTACTCTCAAAGCACACTCCAAACGATAGTGAAGTGGAAGTGCTCCAAAAGCACAATCCCAAAGCTTCGAGTGCATTTGAGAGCATGCTCTAGAACCAAATAGGACACTCCCTAGTTTCTCTATCCCCATTCTTGGCATTGCCACAACCTACAAGTCCCTACCTCAAATAAATTTTGAGTATAAATGATTTAGAACTCAAGCAATTTTTAAGCAATTACATAGTCAAAGTCCAACAATTAACCAAAACAATGAAGAGTTGGCAAAGTGATTGGTTAATAATAAAGTGAGATCTATGTTTTATAAATGTATTAAAGTTTTTATGTATATGGGAAAAACACCAATTTGGTTCCATCATTAGAACAATTACAAATTAATATGATCAAGAATGTGTTAAATACACTATCCCAACACAAACCTAGAGTTGACAAAGTACTAAGTAATGATCATAGAGGTTAAGATATCAATGAGCATAATTTTGCAATTGGACATATTGTTAGAGAGATTATTTTAACTATGTAGGCTATTTTCATTCCAATCTTTAGGGTGAACCCTTCACCCCTCATCAAAGGCACAAAACACTAAAATGATCAACCTTGTGTTGTAACCCTATAGGGAGGTGTTACATATAATAATGGGAGGTGCTATATATAATAATGGGAGAGAATATGGAAGGTCAGGAAAATAATCATTGTAAATAAAATAATATAATAACAATGTGAATTCAACAGAAGGGTCATCTACTTGTGGCTTAAATTCAAAAATATTAGTCATTTTATAACTTGTTGTTTACAGCTCCATTTCATTAGTGTTATTCGCAAACAGTCCTTGTTTATCATGCAATAACCTCTCATTGTTTATTCTATCATTTTATCATTACTCCCTCTCCATTACTTGAACCCTATACTTCTAAATTTGCATTGCTATTATATTATTTTATTTATTTACTGGTCACCCTACATATTTGCAACATCGTTTTCCTATCATTTGAGTGTGTTGCGCCTAATGATGGGTGAAGTGTTCACCCCAAACATTGGGATAAAAATAGCTTACACAATTAAAACCAATAATCTCTTTGAGAATATAGTCAATCATCACTATTTGTAAAATGACATTGTATTACAAAACAAGCTCATCTACTAAGATGTACCTTGAAATAGGCTCAAGCCTCAAAATGATAAAAACCAGTGGATTATTCTAGAATTATGTTTGTCTAACCCTGAGATTTTATTTGACAGGTTTCAAAGTATTCTAATTAAGTGGTCGTTATAAATAAAGCTTTGCACCTCAAATACATGATTTGGATGGCCCTAATTAACTAGAGTGTAGATTTGTCCTTCATTTGTCAGAACTAACATTGTTAATACCATGGTATATTCAAAAGTTGAGTTTAGCTTCTATTGAACCTTTTAGTTGCCAAATTGTTTATGTTACCTATGCATTAAATGGTTCACACTCTAATTATCTACCATGGATGCCATTTTAAACACCTTAATAATGTAGTAGTCAACTACAAGTAACACAAAAAATCAATGTTCATATTTTCTACAATTATTTTGGGATTCTGCACATTTATTTAATATGAATGCTTTATAATACACACACAACATTCTCAAAATGCTTCATCCCTAGGATTGTTTGAAAATAACTCTTAACACTCTTATGTTTTCTCTATGTTTGAAACTTTTGCTATGATACAGGACCATAAACTTGTATGTCATAATGTCAAACACCATCAATGAGACATGCTTTAATACTGGCATAGATACATCTGAACCCTAGATCTATCAAGCACCGATGGGAATTAAAAATCCCTGAAGTGCACCTAATAAATCCAGTGCTAAGATGAATCTGTTGTAGATTTACATTTATGGATCCAACATACATATTACACAAAGCATCACACAGACTAAGGAAGCTCCCCAACCAAGGTTGTAAAGCACCTCACTTCTCTCAGCACAATAACCTTTTTTAACTAGAAAGTTTATTTTATTTTCATAATAGGAAAGCAACATTTGAAATCTTTTTTCCTCGTTAAATTAATGACACCTTCTGGTTATCTAAATATGATTCTAAAATAATCTACAATCAGACTCGAGAAGTAATAATTACATTGCAAAACCTACAAACAGCTAGGGTTTTAGGAAGGAGGAAAGATTATTACTATAGCTAAGGAAGGATGAGTTAATTGCTTACGTATAACATCATTATGCATCTCAAGTCTAAAGCTTTTGTGTTTAATGTCATTGTATGAGAGCTCTTCTGGAATACTCAGCATCCATTTTTGCATCGACATTTCAGACCCACCGTTTACACAAATGCTACTGGTTTAATTTGGATAAAATTTTTAGATTTTCTGTTTATTTCAAAGGTTGAATAATGCAAAAAGATACGGAGTATTCATACAACATTGCTTGATTGCTCAGATTATGTCAAAGTTTTATTTCCGAATGCAAAATAATATTTGTGTAAAAAAGTTTCAAATGAATATCATGTAATCTGTTTCATATAACCCAAAATGTATATTGAAAACAAGAAAGGAATCAGCCATTTACACAACTTCTACTGTTTTTATTAGGATAAAAAGTTCAGAATTTTCTGTTTAGTTCGAAGGTTGAGTATTGCAAAAAGCTTACCTCGTAGACAGAAAAGGGAGTCTATTCATACAACATTGCTTGATTGCTCAGACTGTCAAAATTTTATTTCCAAATGCAAAAAATATTCATGTAAAAAGTTTCAAATGAATAACAGTGAAATAATTTGCTTCCCCGTTTAAAGCATATATCCCAACAGTAAATTTGTTCGTCAAGGATCAGCTAATGACAAACAAAACACAGGACAGAAGGACAAGCATATCTAAAGTCGTAGTTTTTGACTCACCAAGTTCAGAGGGAAAAACAGTTCCAGTGCCACAAATAACATATCACGGAGCAGGTTTCAAATTCCTTGTGCTTTCCAATAAAATCACACAACACAACTGGCACTATTTCAGCCAGAAAAAATGAGTTAAACTTTCAACCTGCAACTTGCTTTCCAACTCTATTTGAGACCTTTAACAGCATAAACCAAAAAAGGAGCAAGTGGTTGCCTACATGAAAATCATAAATTAGCCTTTAAAACTAAACTTTCTAAGAGTCTTAAGCTTACACTGGCTCAAGTCCACTGTTTGCATTATTTATTTAATATGAAAAACATATTATCCATAACTACCTCTTCTAGCACAAAAGAAACTTATATGTGAATGTTTTTAGATAAATCCCCCCGCTATTGATCTCCTTCAGAAAGATTACGTAATGGCAATCAAAGAGGATTAGAAATAGGGTAGAACCCTCTCCCTTGCATGAGTGGAAAGCATTGTGGCAGAATGTACCATCATAATGCAACTTTTCTATCATACTGATGATCATCAACTTCAGGATCAAGGACGATATGGATGACTGTACACCTTGGACAACTTGCCTGACTTTGGAAAAGCTCCTGTAAATGAGGCCACTGCTGATGTTTTTCAGATGGCCCCACACATTGACTTTCAAAAAGATTTGGAAGGCAGATAAATTGTGGGTGAGGACTCTCCAATGTCTTGTAAATTGTGGACGAGGACACTGATTTTTTTTTAACAAGAGATGTGTTTCCCATGTGCTGTTATTTTTTCACAAGAGATGTCCTTCCCATGTGCTGTTATTTTTTCACAAGAGATGTCCTTCCCGTGTGCTGTTATTTTTTCACAAGAGATGTCCTTCCCGTGTGCTGTGAAGCAGAATTAATAAAACAGTCTAGACCTTTTACTTCCAAAATAACTGAAAGAAAGAAAATTGCATGTGCAATGAACCTCATAGAACTTCCTCTATTGTCATATACCTTAGCAGTAGGAAGATCAAACCTTCCCAATTGTCCCCGAAGTTGGGATTTAAAATATTATTCCATTTACAACTTCAGAAAACAGCTCGTGCGCAATAACGAGCTGAGAATCGTGGATATCCATCCATCCTATACAGATTCAAGACATGACTAAATATCATTTACACATAGGCCTATGGACTAATGATCTAAATTATTCATTTGTTTAACTCGTTTCATCGGTGGCGATTCTATCCCTTCTGAAATTAGAGTTGACTTGTGACAGGGTTTTTCATCTTCTCCAGAGTTTGAGTCATTATGGTCTCTAAGCATCTGTGAATCGTTTCCATCAACTAGTTCAGAAATGGGAGATGTTTCGGACTCACATTTCCTTTTTGTTGCCTCCAAATTTGTTGCATAAAGAATAGTCTCAGATGACTGACAAGAGGGATCCCCAGAAGATGCCTGAGGAGCCTTAAATAAGGGATCTTTTTTCTGTCTCTCTTCACACATCTTCTTTAGACGTCTTCCCTGCTCTTCTATTCGCATTTGTAAATTTCTTTGGACCTGCACTAATACAAAACATAGACTTAATTGACTAAAGGTTAAAGAGCCCAAGCATTTAATATACATACAATCACAACTCAATAAACATAATTATATTCTCATAACTGCAAGATAATCATCACTCTATGGAAGTACAAGCACCTCGAGCTGTTCATGTAATTGCTTCTGAACCTCCATTTGTAACTGTAATGCCTCTGTAATTTGAATTCCCCTGTTACAGTAACCAAAAGTTAGCAAAAGCATATAAGAGTGGTGAATTGAAGATTTCCTGATTTGAAAAACCTAGATCCAGAACAACCTGAGAGATCATATGTGGAATCAGATTCTTGCACGCCATACTCACAAGGAACACAGTATGTAAACAAGTAAAATACCAATTCACAGGAAAATACCAATATAATATAATTTTAGCAAGTGCCCGAGAGTGGGGTACTAGGAGTGGGTGCAGCAAAGTCTTGAATTTTTAGAATTCATGGATTTGTCATATTAGAGTTTTCAAAAAGATATGGGCATACAAAACATAATAAAATTTAAATTATTTATACACTAATGAGAAAATTAAATTTTCCAAACACAGTTCAATATACTGAACTCAATAGTCAATGTAATAGCCTTCCTAAAGCATCCTAAAATGTCTTTTTGTTTATATATTTTAAATGTTCGTATTTTTCCATTTGTTAATTGTAGTTTGTTCAAGTAATTAGTTGGATCATAGATCAGAGACATCTGACAGAATCCATCATGAGATTCAACATGGTTCCATCTCCTTAATAGCACCTATTTTGGAAATAAGATCTAATATGACTCGAAAAATGCTGATGATACTTTGACCAAGCACTGGTGCAAGTACCATTTTGGACAGGGTGAAAGTAAACTACAATAAAATACAGATATGAGATTGACAAGGAAAGCAGAAAACCTAAGAAAACCTTTGAGAGATCCCAGTTTCTCCTAAGAAAACCTCTTTTGAGATGATTAAGGTTGGGAGAGGAGGCTACTAGTGACAATCCAATTCATGTACCACTTTCTGAAGAGATTAGAGCCTTCTTGTCTGCAAATTGCTCAACTTACTCTGTTTTCAAATCTATTGAAAGTGGCTAGAAGGAGAATGCCAATGAGCAATGTTGCAGGAACCCCGCCCCAGCCCCCACTCCACCCTCGGAATCCCGCTCCAAGCGGATTCACCATGGAAGCGACCCCTGGAGCAAGCTTCAGAAATACAGAAGCCCACTTTTGGATTTCGGAAGCTTGCTCCGGGGTGCAAAACCTCGCTCCCTGCCAGCATGGGAGCGATGCACCCCGGAGCAAGCTTCCGAAATCCAGAAGTTGGCTTCCGGATTTCGGAAGCTCACTCCAGGGGTCGCTTCTCGAGCACTTCCTTAACGCTTCCCAAACGCTCCCCGAGCGCTTCACGTAGGGCCCCGCGAGCTTCCACGAAAAACAAAAAAAATACTCATTTTTTTAATTTTTGAGTTGGGTTAGAGTGTGGGGTGTGGTTAGGGGAAAGTGAGGAGGGAATAAAAGATATTTTCCCCCTCTCATTTCCTCATTGTTTCTATTTGTGTTTGCTTGAGCTTGGAGGAGAGAGCAAAGGAAAGCTTGAAGGAGAGTGCAGATTTGTGAGAGCTTGGAGGAGAGAACAAAGAGGAGCATCCAGGAGAGAACAAAGAGGAGCTTGGAGGAGAGAGTAAAGAAGAGTTTGAAGGAGAGAACAAAGAAGAGCTTGGAGGAGAGAACAAAAGCAACCATCTATCTCAAGTTTCAACTTGCAAGATTCAAGAGCTAAAGAAGTAAGCCCACACCCCAACTCTCTCATTTACTTGGGTTAAATTTGTTTATGGTTTTTTCCTCCTCTCCTACTCTTTCCCATTCCTTCTTCTCCCTCATTTTATTGCAGGTTGTTCATCTAAAGCTTGAGGAAAATGATTTTCTTTTGGTTTATCATTCCATTTTTGGTTCTCATGGTCTTGTCGGGGACTTGGCATCAAAGGGAAGAAGAGAATGAAGATGAGAGAGGGTTTGAAGATGAAGGAGGGTTTGAAGAGGATGAAGAGAGCAATGAAGAGGACAATGAAGGTGGGAAAGCTTCATTGACACCCTTGTGGAAATTTGTGACAAAACTTGAGGGGGGGAGAGGTGGTGGAACCATTAAATTTTTATGTCCTCATGATTGTCATCAAGGAAAACCTTATACCGGTTCATATACCCGTGTGAGGAGGCATCTTTGTGGTATAATGGAGAGTGATGACAATAAGGGGTCCCTTGGGATTAATGTTTGCCTTAACATATCCAAAGAACAGAGACAAATATACATAAAGCTAGAGGAAGTTGCACAAAGAAAGCATGGTGAAAAACAAAAGCTTCAATCTGATGATGCCTCATCTAGATTTGGTGGCACATCTCCATCTCCTCACGGTTCTACAACCTCTACATCTAGAAGAACAATAGGAGATTTCTTTGATATTGGAGGTAGGGATGAGGTGGATGCAAAAGTGGCACGGTTTCTCTATGCTTGTGGTGTCCCATTCAATGTGCTTCACTCCCCCTATTGGCATGACATGGTGAGGGCCATCAACGAAAAATCCCCCAAAGGATACAAGAACCCCAACTATGAGAAAGCTAGAACTGTGTTACTTGACAGGGAAAAAGCAAAAATTCAAGCCGGTCTTACACGGTTTACAAATGAATGGTCAGAGGTTGGGGTATCCATTGTATCGAACGGTTGGACGAGTATTAGAAACCAACATTTGATCAATGTTATTGGTGTTTCCGCTAGTGGTGCAGTGTTTCTCACAGCACATGACTCCTCTTGAATAAGTGCAACTTCTCAAAACATTTAAGAGCTCTTGTTGAAAACAATTGATGAAGTTGGCCCTTCTAATGTGATTCAAGTAATCACTGATAATGCAGCAAATTGTAAGGGAGCAAGTAAAAGTTGTATGTAATTTTGTAATCATAACTATTTGGTCATGACTCATGTTATTGTTGACAGTTGCTAGATGATTGATTTTATTCCATAACTTAATGGTCTACTTTCTATTATATGGCTTAAAAATTTGTATGTTGGTTTGTAAGTTTGTAATTGTAAGATTCTAGATGGTTGATGCTCGAATGATTAATCATTGATGTACTAATACTTACTACTATGGATGCCATTTTAATGTTACAATGTACAAATATGCATGTTTTCATACATTTTGTAGCTAATTTGTCTTTCTACATGTTTTTTTAATATAAACGCAATATATATAAAAATTTATATATATATATAATAGACGCTCTCGAAGATTTTTTGAAAATGACGCTCCCAACGCTCCACTCTCTAAAAACGCTCCCGCTCCGCTCCGCACTCTGGCAACATTGACCTGCATAGAACTCGAACCAGAAGACATCCTCCTGATAGCTACCCTGAGCTCCTTGGAGAGTCCATCCTCCCACTCTAAGCTTCTATTCGATCCCACAGTTGAGCCTCCTGTCGACGCTCAAAAGAGACTCCCTCTCTTCCCTCGGAATGCAAGACTGAATCCTTGGTCCCACCGCAGTCTCAGGAGCCTCCTACTCCTCATCTGACTCTGAATCATAACATGTAGGTTGTCCTCGCAACTTGTACAACCTATCCATCCGATCACCAATCAGTTTTGGTTCAACCGGATCCACTCCCTCCCTATAGATAAATACATGTTCCCTCTTGAACAATGTAGCATATCCAGCATCTTCCAAGGCTGAGACCGAGAGCAGGTTAACCCTCAACCTCGGAACAAACAAAACTCCATCAACCTCCAGGACTCCTCCATACTCAAGTCAGAATCTAACCCTTCCAACTCCACGTACAACTCGTGCCATACCTCCTTCACTCTCCACCATTCGATCAAGACCTGTCTTTGTGATAATCAGGAATATACGCCATATTCCTATCATGTGACAAGAGGCTCCACTGTCAACAATCCACCTGCTATCACCCACAAATCCACCACTACCGACATTGGATACTAGAGTGACAAAAGAAAATTCCATATCAAACTTGGATGAAAAGTCATCCATAGTTGTTGTTGTTGATGTATCAAGGCCCTCATGTTCCTTCCTCTTCTTCTTCTTCTCAGGACACTGAGAAGCAAGGTGCCCCAACTGGTTACAACAGTAACATCTGACTTTACTCAAGTCCCTCCCGGAATTCCCTTTCTTCTTCCCCTTGCCCTTTGCTGCAAGAGCACCATTCTCATCAGCTCTATCTTCCTTCTGTCCACTAATTTGAGACCCCATCCAAATCTCCTCCTGAGTGAAGTCGTCCCACAGTCTACTCCAATCTGGAAAATTCTCCCGACCCACCACACATTTCACAAAGACACCCCACTCCTTTGTGAAGCCTTTCAAGGCTATCCTTCCCAATTCTGGTTCTGAGATGACCTTCCCTACTGCAGCCAACTCATCCTTAACCTGAGCTATCCAAGTAAGATAGGATGCAACACCTTCAACCATATCCATTTTCGTGTCATGCAGTTTATCCTTCAAGGCCATCTTCCGGTTTTCATTCTTAGTCTCATACAAATTTTTCAATGTATCCCACATCCCTTTGGTTATCTTCTTCTCAGCCAAATGTGGAATGAGTGGGTCCTTCACTCCATCCAGAATGATCCTTTGTGCTTTGGCCTCCTTTACCTCATGCAAATCCAAGGCAATAGGATTTGTTGTGGGAACTACAACAACAATGTTGACATAACTCCAAAGCTTGTTCTCCTTGAGAACAGATGATATCTAGTTGGAAATGTCTTCCAACCAATCCTCATATCTAATGCATGCAGCCATTTCCTTGTCAATTGTTCAAAGAAAAACAACCAACAGATTCCCCCCCTTCAAATCTTACCAAAATTAACACTGCTCACTGTACCTCAGAGCCCAAGCTCTGATACCATGTAGAAAATCAGTGACATAAGCACACTAACAAATAGCTAATGTCACACACTTCGTAAAAAATTGATTTCTGTCTTAAATGAAAATAACCCACAACACAGTTAAGCTTCATAAGCAGAAACACACATTACTAAGCACATTTGCAGCGGAAAATAACAATAAACAGCAGTCACAAATCCATGTAAAACTCAGAAATTTAGGCAACCAGCCAAGGAAAACCCCAACATGGGGAAACCCAACGAGAGAGATTTATTAGCAGCTTCAGGAAAGTACATATCAGCAGCAAAATTACATTTTCCAGCAAGAAAAAACACTTGCAGCTCCCAAAAACTGTACCCACAAATTCTACCTTGGAAAATGTGTCAAATCTGTACTATTGTACGGCCCACCCGAAAGACAACACCTTGATATTCGTGCCAACAGGTTGTTGTACTGACAGTTGTTAGAATTTAAGGGAAAAAACAGTAGCTAGCTAGAACAAAAATATTTTTATTTTAATTTCCAAACATTAACTACTGTAATTTAGGATCAGCAAGACATTAAAATTTCTGATGCATAATCTAATAGCAAAAATCAGTAAGTAGAATAACATAGACCTGAATATTTTCTTGACCGAAACAAAGAACAAAATTACTTGATATGTTGTTGTTACCTTCCTCGATGTATGCTCAGAAAAAAATCTTAATGGATCATGGATCAAACCCTCAGGGTAGATCTCATCATGATCATGTGGATATTGCCAAGAAGAACTCTTAGGATCAGAAAACAAATCAGCAGGCCACTAATAGGGCTGAAAGTCAAACAATATTGTCCAACCTAGGGCTGAAAAAAAACCACAAACAGCCTTGACACTTTCAGCCCACAGAAATCTGCTACAAAATATCAGCAGTTCCAGAACAGCCCTAATAGACCAGTTCACAATAGTAATAGGGTTGATAGCATACAAGGTGAGATAGCACACAAGGGCGGCAGCAGCATAGAATTAAGGCGGCATCATCTAGACAGCAAGGTGGCACCAGCAAGAAGATCCAACACATCAATCAGCAACCAGAAACCCTCTACGGCTGGATGAGAAGGACTCCTACAGGTCAGCGGCTGGCCAAAAACAGTGAAGGCTGATAGGGATAAACACACGGCAGCTGGAGCAAACCAAACACACACAAGGGAGGAGCTGAGAGGACCCAAAAGACCTGTCCAAAAGAGCCGCAGCCACCTAGTAATCTTATCCAGAAGAGCCGCAACAAAAACCTCAGTTCTCAATTCGGCTAAGAGAGAATGAGTGTAATGAGTGAGGAATAGGTTACTCTTTTTATAGTTTTAGGTAGGTAGGTTAGGGCTAGCACATTAGTCCTTTTGCCATAACTTTAGGGTTAGGTTTAATGCCTAACAATTAAACAAATAATATTTTACAATTTAAAATATTTAAATGGCAAATCAAAAGTCAACAAGGAGATAAGACAAATCGATGAGAGGGGTTTCAAGATAAAAGCGGCCATCTTTTCTTTAGGAAGAAGTAAAGAATCGAACCAACACATCATCAACAAATAGGGGGGTCATAACTCAAGCAAGGGGGGGTTTCATTAATAAACAATAAGACAAAGTCAAAGGTTAAGTCCTTTAATGGCAGATTTGTCCACATAAGTCTCATGATATAATTTATAAGCTTTTCTCATCCCAGCATACGAGGAGGGTCAATGATGTGATCATGCCCTTCTTCTTAACTGCTCCTAGGTCACATGGACCATCCCGGGAGAGAAGAAGGTCACACATCATCTCAACTTGGTACTTAACCAAGAAACTGGCTAGTCCCAGACCAGGATACCCCAGAACACATCTGAGGGCCCTAGATCACAACTAGGGTCTTAACCACCAAGGTACACAACCAAGGATCAATCCAAGCATTGAGCAAGGATTCCCTGGAACACATCTAGGGGGCTTAGATCAGATCTAGGGACTTATATCATCAAACTGCTTGGTCCCTGACCAAGAACCCCATAAATACACTGGGGGCCCAACTAGGGTCTTTTGCCATGGCTCTAACTGCTTGGTCCCAGACCAAGAACCCCAGGAGTGTATTGGAGGCCCTAGATCACAACTAGGGTCTTTGCCATCCTCCTGGAGAATGGCTCTTGCAGCTGCATTAACTTTAACAACAATAATGTACGGCACTTCTACAACAAGGAAATTCTACAAACAACCTTGAAAAACGTGCCAGCAAACACCTCGATTTGTGTGCCCTTTCTCCTTGTTGTATGGAGTGTACGGATCCGTACAGTACGACCTTCAACAGCAGAAATATCAGCATCTCCTTTCACACAGAAAAATGACTTAGGAAATGTGCCCAAAGTCTCTTGGCAAAATCACCTATTTAGCTTCCCTCACTTTCATCCTTCAAGCTCTCTCTCAATCTCTCTTAATCGTCTTCTTTCTCTTGTCTCGGACACTACCCTAGGCATACTCTTATAATCTGAAAGTGACTTTTCACCTTCCCCATCCCTAAATCCAATGGCCAAGATCTAATCTTGCCTTTACATGATCAACGGACATGATTCATTCCCTACAAAATAAATCACTTAAAATATTAAAATACAAAAACCCACTTTATGACATAAAGTCACTTTAATATTAGAGAGTACATTTTATAAAAGGTCACTTTAATAAAAGAGCCACTTTATTACAACTTTATAAAACACCTTTTACAAAGTTAAGTGCCTAGTAGTGCAAATGTAAGGTTACTTCCGCATACAAGACAAAACACGCGGAGTACCTCTCGAGCTACAAAAGCTAACAATCGATTTCAGATCTAAGCACAGAATCAATTGGTAAGGCAAGGTTAGGGTTTGGACAAAGACACTTTCAGAAATGGCCATGACTTTGAGAATTGAGGATAAACTTCAAGGTGCTTAGAACTTCCCCACCTGGTAAGAGAGGGTTACCAAAATCATGGATGTCAATGATGTCCTTGAACATGTTGATCATAAAGCAACAGCTCCTACAGATGCGGCTTTGTTGGGAGCTTGGAAGCAGGGTGAAGCAAAGGCTATGAGCATAATCCTTGATGGGGTAAAGGATCCCATAATCCCACACCTTTCAAGGAAAACTGTTAAATTTATAGCAGCTGCAAGAACCATTCTCCGGGAGGATGGCAAAGACCCTAGCCGAGATCTAGGGCCCCTAGTGCACTCCTAGGGTTCTTGGTCTGGGACCAAACAGTCAGTGCCATGGCAAAAGACCCTTGTTAGGGCCCCTAGTAGATGACTGGGGTTCTTGGTCTGGGACCAAGCAGTAAAGACCCCTGAGAGGGCCCCCAGTACATGACTGGGGTTCTTGGTCTAGGACCAAGCAGTTAAAGTCCCTAGATATGTCTAGGGCCCCTGGACATAGTCCAGGGTACCCATGCCTGGGGCATGGATTGATACTTGGTCTTGTACCTTGGTGGATAATACCCCAGAAATGTTCTAGGGCAACTTGATCCTTGATCAGGTACTTTGCTGGTGTATGCCCCTCCTTGAAGGTGGGCATGACCACATGAGGAATGTATCCCATATGCAATGATGATAAAGTTAATAAGGTCACCTTGAATATGAATGGACAAGTATTGCCACCAAGCTACCCCACCTAAAACCCCTTTACCCTTGTTTGTGTTTGTTTGGGGCTTTGTTTTTGTCTCAAGGGTTAATGTAAAATATTAATTAAAGATTTTAATTATAACATGTTTTGAATTAATATTTATATTAATTAAAACATGTTATTTTATTTTTAATTTAATTACTATTACCCTTATGTTTGCCCTAGCCTAAACTATAAATAAGGCCTACCCTCTACCCTTCATAACACACTCTTATGATCTTAAAAGGGAGCGGATATCTCCTTGCTAAGCTGCAGCCCTCCTTGCAACAATGCTCTCCTTGAAGCTGCGGCCCTCCTCCCTCAACTCTGTTCAGCCTTGGTTACTCTTGTTGACAGGTACATGTGTGTGATGAAGGTCCTCTCTTGCTGATCTCAAGTCTGTGAGAAGGGTTGCTAAACTAAGGTTTGCTCTATATGTTGTTAGGTTTGAAGCTGTCGTCTCCCTCCTGTTGACAGATCTGATTGAGCTCAGCACTGATCTGACCTCTATCCTTGAGCCGCGACCCCTCTAAGCTGCCTAAAATCTTTCTGTGTGTGTGAGGGTTTGGGTCCCTGGATTTTTCTGTGTTTGTGAGGGTTTAACCACAGAATTTTTGTGTGAGGGTTTGGGTGCCTGAAATTTTCTGTGTGTGAGGGTTTAACTACAGAAAATTCTTGTGTGGTGTTTATGTGGCCCTTTTCTCCTTGGTGGCAAGAAAATCAATTCATCTCTTGGCAAGAGATCTAACCTACATGGTAGATCTATGATCCTAAT
>ML781061.1:398486-436415 GCA_009831015.1 Picea engelmannii
TATGGGATACATCCCTCATGTGGTCATGCCTGCCTTCAAAGAGGGACATATACCGACAAACACCAGATCAAGGATCAGGTGGCCCCAGAATATCTCTGGGGTCTTATCCACCAAGGTACAAGACCAAGGATCAACCCATGCCCGAAGCATGGGTACCCTAGACCATGTCCAGGGGCCCTAGACATATCTAGGGGCTACTGCTTGGTCCCAGACCAAGAACCCCAGTCATCTACTAGGAGCCCTTACAAAGGTCTTTTGCTGCTTGGTCCCAGACCAAGAACCCCAGTCATGTATTGGGGTCCCTCTCAAGGGTCTTTACTGCTTGGTCCCAAACCAAGAACCCTAATCATGTACTGGGGGCCCTCTCAGGGGTCTTTACTGCTTGGTCCCAGACCAAGAACCTCAGTCATATACTGGGGGCCCTAACAAGGGTCTTTCCTGCTTGGTCCCAGACCAAGAACCCCAGTCATATAGTCGGGGCCCTTACAAGGGTCTTTTGCCATGGCACTGACTGTTTGGTCCCAGACCAAGAAACCCCATGGGTGCACTGGGGGCCCTAGATCTCGGCTAGGGTCTTTGCCATCCTCCCGGAGAATGGCTCTTGCAGTTGCTTTAAATTTAACAAGGACTACCCCCCTTGGCTTCGCTAGGAGTTGGCCTAGACAAAGGAGTTGAGGATTAGGTGACAACACCTTAACTCTAACTTGCCCCCGAGGACACACAAGTGGATTGAAGATTTCTTCCACATTACCCAGGTGTGTATAAAGGCGACAACAGTACATATAGCCCTAAATGGCTTTTCAAAGTCATGGGACACATTTGTGCATGCAATTGTAGTTCGGGAGAAGCTCCCGGACTAGCAATGCTTATGGGATGATTTTGTACAGAAGTAGATTCGCCTTGGTCAGGCGAGTGCTACATCTACATCATCTCAGATTGTGGATGAGGAGGCTTTGGCTCTTGCAAGCAAAGGCAAGGGAAAGTCTAAGAAGAAGGGCTCCGGGAGTGGAGCAGGAGGAAAGAAGAAAAACATTGACTTCTCCAAAGTCAAGTGTCTCTAGTGTCACAAGTTTAGACACTTTGCCTCAAAGTGTCCAGAAAAGAAAAAGAGTAAGCCACAGATGGCAGCCTCTGCAAGAGTAGAGGATTTTTGCAAAAGCTTTGAGGAGGATTTATGCCTTATTGCATGTATGTCGAGCTCAGTTGTCACAAGTGTTTGGTATATGGATAGTGGCGCTTCTTGTCATATGACTGGGCGCAAGGAGTTCTTCAGTAACTTGCAGGAGGGAGACGTGAATCTTCATATTGAGCTAGGAGATGATGCATGCTATAAAGCGCAAGGCATAGGTGGAGTGTCATTTCAGAGGGAGTCGGGTAAAGCACTCTGTTTTGCTAACGTTTTGTATGTTCTAGGTCTTAACAAGAACCTCATTTCAGTTTCAACCCTGGAAGATAAAGGGTTTGAGGTGACCTTTCGTGGAGGGAAGGTGTACATTAGACCAAAGGGGTCTACAGCCAAGATGGATAAAGTAATTGGGGTTCGTCGTGAGAAGGTATACAAATTGCATTTTGAGCCAGCAAAAGCATTAGTCAGCAGTAGTACAGATTTGACTGAGTTATGGCGCAGACGGATGGCACATTTGCATTTTGGTGCGTTGAGTCATTTGAGACAGGCAATTACAGAAGTGCCTAAGGGATCAGCTGAGAAGCATGATCCCTATAAGGGTTGTGCTTTGGGAAAATATGCCCGCAAAGCATTTCCATCTAGTGAGCATAGGTCCAAGGGGATCTTGGATCTAATCCATTCGGATGTTTGTGGTCCTATGAGTGTGCAGTCAGTTAGAGGCTTCAACTACTACGTGATATTTATTGATGACTACTCCAAGAAGACCTGGATATATTTCCTTGAGACCAAGGATGAGGTCTTTGACAGGTTTAGGGAGTTCAAAGCTCTAGTAGAGAACCAGTCTGGTAGGAGGATCCGGGTACTTAGATCGGATAATGGGGGTGAGTACGCCTCTAATGAGTTTGTGGAGTATTGTGTTGCAAAGGGTATTAAAAAGGAGATCATGGTTCCATATAACCTGCAGCAAAATGGAGTGCCAGAGCACAAGGACAGGACCATAGTGGATGCAACTCGTGCGATGATACATTCAGAAGAGGATTCCCCATACCACTTTGGGGAAAGTGACATCCGAGGAGGTATACACAGGCACCAAGCCAAATGTGAGTCATCTTCGCATCTTTGGGAGTATTTATTACTGTCATGTCCCTTCGGAGAAGAGGACAAAGCTGGACCCCACAGTAGATAAGGGGATATTGGTTGGCTACAGCGAGACTTCTAGGGCCTACCGCATCTTTGTGCCAGAGTGCAGGAGGATAACGGTGTGCAAAGACGTGTAGTTTGAGGAGGAGAGGGCCTTGAGGAAATCTAGAGATATGCCAACACAAATAGAGGACCAACAGGGACAGGACTCAGGGCAGAAAAGTAAGGAGGCACATGTACAAAGTACAGAGTCACAGACACAAGGTACAAGTGTTGGCAGGGAGACTAGCGAACAGGACAATCAGAAGACTGATGAGGAGGACGAGCAGCATGAGGTTCCAAAGGAGATTGACACTAGGCCACGGCCTAAGTGTACAGGTCCACAGTCAGTGATTCTAGACAGATAGCGCCTCCAGAGAGATCTTTCAAAGAGGGTAGACCACCGCAAAGATTTGGGTATATGGCACTCATGACAGAGCTTATAGATGTCAAGCCTTCCACTTATGAGCGAGTTGCACAACATGGAGTGTAGTAGGAGGCCATGATGGAAGAGTATGCCTCTATCATGAAGAATGGTGTATGGGAGGTGATGCCCAGGCCAAAGGGAAAACGGGTGGTTGGATCAAGATGGATCTATAAAGTCAAGCATGCAATAGATGGAAGCGTGGAGAAGTATAAGGTGCGCTTCGTAGTCAAGTGGTTTGCACAGAAAGAGGGAGTCGATTACGAGGAGACTTTCTCCCATGTGGCTAGATATTCCTCCATCCGAGCAGTTATTTCACTTGCAGCAGAGATGGGTTGGCCCATTCATCAGAGGGACGTGAAGACTGTCTTCCTCAACAGAGTTATTGAGGAAGAAGTCTATATTGAGCAGCTTGAGGGTTTTGAGGTTGGAGATAGGGATACGTATGTTTGCAGGTTGAGATGAGCCCTGTATGGGCTCAAGCAGGCACCTCGGGCATGGTACTCAATGATCGACAGTTATTTGAGAGAGATGGGATTCCAGCAGAGTGAGGCTGATCCGAACCTCTATTTTCTAGCAGGTGAGGTGCCTCTCATACTGGTGCTTTATGTTGATCTCTTTCTTACTGGAGATGAGCAATTGATAGCAGATTGCAAGGCTAACCTTGCAACAGAGTTCGAGATGAAAGACCTTGGTTTGATGCATTACTTCCTTGGTCTGGAGGTTTGGCAAGCAGATGGGCACTTCTTCTTCGGACAAGGGAAGTATATAGTAGAGATCTTGTGCAGGTTCAGGATGAGAGATCGTAGGCCCATGTCCACATGATCCGGATTTATGAGCGGAACGAAATGAATAACAAACTGAATACAATAGCACAGAGGTATGGAGAACAACAACAGATATCCAATGAACAATAACTTCTATTGAATAAATAAAATAGGTTGAAACTGTAAAACTGCAGAACTGAAAACAACTTGCTCGGATGGTGGTAGCTATCTCTGAGAAGAGATGTGGCTACTACGTGCATCCATCTGAGCAGAATGATTACAATGAGGCTCTAGAGGCCTTTTAAACATTACTCATGAATGCCAAAACCCTAGACATCCAAAAACCTAACCCTAGGAGGTGAAATGCCAAAAGTTATGTGGGCCCCGATGGGTAAGTTGGTACCTCAACTTCTCGGGGTCGTAACTTTTGAATACGACCTCTGTTTTAGGCACGTGATAGCCCGTTGGAAAGGTATTTTCAAGAACTACACATTATGCCGTCAAACTCTGACTCTATCTATAGTTTGACTGTGGCAAGCCAAAAAAACACTGTTTAGGGCCCCAAAACGGCCCTGGAAGTACAGAAAGATGTATTGTCATGAAAATCCAAAATAAGCCAGTTGGATTAGGTGGGCGTCCACCAATCTCCACCTGGAAGCAGTGTAGGGCTTCAGACAACCCCAGAAGTGTAGAACCCACAATCACAAAGAATTGCAGAAGAACGTGTTGAACTAAAAACTGTCAAGAATAGCCAGTTGGAATAGGTGGGTGGCCACAATATCCACCCGGATCACCACGCCTCTACTAACGAACTGGAGGAAGATAGATGCATCTAGTTTTGAGACAGTAGACCCCACCATCTATCGTCAGCTTATTGGATCGCTCATGTATCTGGTCAACACTAGACCAGATATTAGCTTTGCAGTTAACTCTTTGAGTCAATTCATAGTGGACCAATACAATCGAGCTTCCGCAAGGGGAGGAGTTAGGTCTGATATGCCCCATTTGAAGCAGCTCTTGGATCTAGCACTTGATTTTGTCATTTTCCATCAACGAGCGGCGATAGACTGGTCCATTGGGCAGAGGTGCACCGGGGGTTAGATCAATTGGATGCTTAACCTGGCAATGCGTCAGTACCCCGATGGGTGAGGAGAAGATGTCTCTGTATTCTTCCACGATCCCATCCACTTGCTTCTGCTGCAAAGATAGGCTCTGTGTAGAGGCCACGGATGTGGCGGCGACCTTCTGCTTACTGTGAGAACGGATCACAAAGAAGACAAACTTCCCGGTTTGTGAAATGACCTTCTACATTGCTTAGCAGAGATTAAATAAATAGGGGTAGGCGGTGCTGCCTCTGGTATCCTGTACAATTGTCTACCCAAAGTAATAATAACACCGCGAGGTCTAGACTCATACTCAGCATGTCGCTTCCACAAATATGGTTGTCCTAAAAGAACATCACAAACTTCAAGGGGAGCAATATCACACAATACCTCATCTTTGAAGGGCTTGATGTCGTAGGGCAGACGCCACTGTTGGCTGACGCAGAGATCTCTTCCTTGGCAAAGTCAGCCGATGGTGTAGGGTTATGGGTGCGATGTCGTCGACAGGTCCAGCCGCTTGACGACCTCTGCTGAGATCAGGTTCTTCTAACTACCACTGTCGACAATGAAATGAAGCAGAGCCCCCTTTACCCACATCTATGAGTGAAAGAGGCATTCCCCTTCCTCTGGTTCTTCTAGTTCGCTTGGTTGGACTTTGGTGGTAGCAACAGTGGCACTGGGTTCAGCATCGATAATTCGCTTCCCTCCTAGATTTGATTCTGAGTCAGAATCTGCCTTTGACTCGAAAGCTTTCAGCGCGGCACCAATGATTGCTTGGAGCGGCATTCGTCGATGTTGTGACAAGGGCTTTTATGGTATTCACACCATTTTCCTGCGTCCTTCTTCGACTTCTCATTGCCCTTCTTGTGTTGTGGCTTGGACCGATTGTCCTGAGAGTGGCACTCTTTGCTCTGTCCCTTGTTTTGTGTGTTGGGGCCGCCTCTGCCCTGCTTCGGTTGTGAGGAGTTTGCAGATCCAAACTCTCGCCTCTTCTGCTTAAATTTCTGCTCGATCTTGACAACATATCTATAATCCATACCCAATGATGCGATGTCCAGAAACTCCATTTATGTTTGAATGTATCTATGCAGACAGCTGCGATATTTGAGCACCAGATGTCGTTCAGATTCTTTGATACCCAATTTGGTGCGCAGGGTATGGAAAATATCGGTGAAGTCTAGTACTGTCTGGTCCCTTTCCTGACGCAGGGTGGTCCATCTTGTGTACTTGTCTTCGTAGCTTCCAACAGGGTAGTACTGTTCTTTAATGGCATCCCTGAAGGAATCCCACGTGGGGGTGACCACAAATATTGCAGATTCCTTTATGGCCCTTTGCTCAGAGTAAGTATCCCACCAGTCCTTAACATGGGGAATGGCCTTGATGAGTGAAAAAATAATCTTTTCCCTATCGGAAAAATTGTGGACCGAAAAATACCCTTAAAGCAGATTCACCCATTTATCTACAGCATCCGCATCTATCAGTCCTTCAAATAATGGAATATCAAAATTTACCTATATCTTGAAGAGGTTTGCATGGCCGCTAGATAAAGATGTGTCTCCTATGGGCAACCGCCGAAGGATCTTGCAAAGTTGTCCATCATTTCGTTCCTTTGTCGGGCAAGTGCTTCCTCGAGCAATATTTTAAAAGGATCTCCTGCTCCATCATCTTTCTTTTCGTCCCCCATGGATTGTTGTTGGGCTTGACGCGGTCGATCTTGCAAAGACTTGACTGGTTCGAGTCTCAACTTCTTATACCCAGATCTTGTCGGGGACATGCACGAAGAAAAATAAATGAAGAGCAAACCACTCTAATACCACTAATCTGGATTTATGAGCGGAACGATATGAATAACAGACTGAAAACAATAACACAGAGGTATGGAGAACAACAACAAATATCCAATGAACAATAACTTCTATTGAATAAATAAAATAGGCTGAAACTGTAAAACTGCAAAACTGAAAACAACTTGCTCGGATGGTGGTTGCTATCTCTAAGAAGAGATGTGGCTGCTACGCGCATCTGTCTGAGCAGAATGATTACAATGAGGCTCCAGATGCCTTTTTAACATTACTCGTGAATGTCAAAACCCTAGACATCCAAAAACCTAACCCTAGGAGGTGAAACGCCAAAAGTTATGTGGGCCCCGATGGGTAAGTTGGTACCTCAACTTCCTGGAGTCGCAACTTTTGCATACGACCTCCATTTTAGGCGCGTGATAGCTCGTTGGAAAGGTCTTTTCGAGAACTACACATGATGTCGTTAAACTCTAATTTTGTTTACAGTTTGACTATGGCAAGCCAAAAAAACATTGTTTAGGGCCCTAAAACGGCACTAGAAGTACAAAAAGATGTACTGACATGAAAACATCCAAAATAAGCCAATTCGATTAGGTGGGTGGCCACTAGTCTCCACCTGGAAGTAGTGTAGGGCTTCAGAGATCCCCAAAAGTGTAGAACCCACAATTACAAAGAATTACAGAAGAACCTGTTGAACTAAAAACTGTCAAGAGGAGCGAGTTGGAATAGGTGGGTGGCCACCAATATCCATCTGGATCACCACGCCTCTAGTGACGAACTCGAAGAAGAGAGATGCATCTAGTTCTGAGACAGTAGACGCCACCATCTATCGTCAACTTATTGGATCGCTCATGTATCTGGTCAACACTAGATCGAATAATAGCTTTGCAGTTAACTCTTTGAGTCAATTCATAGTGGACCCTCGAAGAGTGCATTGGATAATTGCGAAGCATTTACTTCGTTACTTGAGAGGTACACTAGAGTACGAGTTGTTGTATGAGCACAGTAGTGAGTGAGATTGGCAGGTTTTACAGATGTTGATTGGGTAGGATGTGCAGAGGACAAAAAGAGCACTTCAGGGTGTTGCTTCAGCATAGGATCGAGTATTATATCTTGGTTCAACAGGAAGCACAGATCAATGGCATTAAGCTCTACTGAGGCAAAGCACATGGTAGCTAGTTTAGCAACATGTGAGGCACTGTGGTTGAGGAATTTGTTCTTGGGACTGTTCGGTAAGGAGTTAAGAGGCTATTGTGATGCATTGCGATAATCATAGTTGCATCAGGCTCTATGAGAATCCTGTGTTTCATGATCATAGCAAGCATATAGACATCCACTATCACTTCATACGAGACTATGTGCAGAAGGGAGTTGTGAGGCACCAATACATACAGACAAGTGATCAAATGGAAGATATATTTACCAAGGCACTTTGCAAACAGAAGTTCGAGAAGTTCAGAGACAAGATGGGGTTGGTTCAGAATCCCTTCCTCACAAAGAGGGAGAGTTGAGAAGTATAGCAAGGAAGGTCTTCCTCCATGTGGTGGCATCCTAGCATGGTGGGGGACAATGAAACTAGCCAAGTTGATGGTTAAATCTCCTTCCTAAAGTTTTACTTAGGAAAAAGTACATTTGATGTGTTATATTCTTTTGTTGACATTATGAGCACCTTTTCTAAGGTTTAAGTGAAAAATAATTTAAGTGATGGTCTTTGAATCTTGACCATTGATCTTCTTGGAGTGTGGAGGGTTAATCCTAGCCCTTGATCTCTTTGGAGATAGGGTTTTTTCTTGCTCATGGAGATAAGGGAATCAACTTGGTGGTTGGGCGCATTCATTCATTGAGAGAGGGCGAGTTTCAGCTAGAGGAGGAGATTTGCTTGAGGGTTTGTTGGAGAAGAGTTGCAGAGAAGACGGAGGAGACATTTTACAAGTGGATCAATTTACATTCTCGGCCATTTGCAGAGGCCAAACTTCAGATCTGAGAGGGAGTCGTACAAGGTGACGCAAAGGGTCGTACGCACTGCGCGGAGGCTCACCATTGGGTTCTTCTTGAGTCGTTTTGGTTCTTTGGATTGGGAGAGGGACATACAAGTGTTTGAGGAGGAATTCGTTGGGGTTTCTCTCAGCTATCAGCACAGATCGATTTGCTTTGTAAGAATCTCTATATTTTTTGCTACATAATAAAATCCACAAACTGAAGAATTGGTTTTCCCACATTGGGTTTTTCCAGGGGTTATTTTACCCAAAAATTTTGGTGTCTCTCATGTGTAGTGATTGTTGTTATCTTCTACATTTATTCTCAGATATATTTTTGTTGTGAAGAAACCTAGCAGAAACTAAGGAATTGCAATTTCCAAATTTTATGGTGTTAATACTTTTCTGGGTATTAAAGAATTATGGATTATTAGTTCGTTGGTGCTAGGTTTTTAGTGGATTCAAAATGCCTAGAGACCACTTTATGTCCCCCCATGCTAAGACACCAAGCATATGGAGAAGACCTCCTGAGCTACAAAACTCAACAAACCAAATGTTAGATATAGATTAGGTTTGACTTTTATTTTGGCAAGTCATCTTGTTTATTTGATGCTTAATCATTTGGATGATTGCACATATGTTAGATCTAGTGTTTAATTTTTATAAAGTTTTGAATAGATCTAACCTATCACCATGAATAAACTCTAATGTGCTTGATCTATGTATTTACTTGAGTTTATTTTATTTCATCTAATGCTAGAAAACACATGGCTTAAGGATTATTTGAGCTTGCTTTCATTGATAAGGGTTTCAACGATTTGGCATAAATCCTCACGTCTTGGCAACACTTGGCAATTTTCATCTTGATGCAAACATTTGATACGTACAATATGGATATAATTTTGATGGCATATAAATGCATGCGAAATACTTTGAAATCAACCTTAATACACACATTGAGGCATGTTATGACAGGATTTGTACTTGTGCAAAGCCCGCCACAAGATCCCAAATCTTGTGTAACTATGGAAGAATCTACGACTGTCACCTAAGTAGAGACTTCCCTCATTTTAATGATGGAAAGAGGTCCACTACAAGGGAGGCTTCCCTGATGACCTCAAGGGATCAAATAGCAAGATTAGCCAAGCCTACAACCCCCTATCTTGGTCACCCGATGGTTAGGTCTAGCTCTAGGGGAGATATGGAAGATAACAAGGTAATTGTTGTGGCTATGTGAGGCAATAAACAATTTGCAGCATAAAATAGACAATTACCAAGCTATAAGGGTTTCAATGATTTGGCATAAATCCTCACGTCTTGGCAACACTTGGCAATTTTCATCTTGATGCAAACATTTGATACGTACAATATGGATATAATTTTGATGGCATATAAATGCATGCGAAACACTTTGAAATCAACCTTAATACACACATTGAGGCATGTTATGACAGGATTTGTACTTGTGCAAAGCCCGCCACAAGATCCCAAATCTTGTGTAGCTATGGAAGAATCTACGACTGTCACCTAAGTAGAGACTTCCCTCGTTTTAGTGATGGAAAGAGGTCCACTACAAGGGTGGCTTCCCTGATGACCTCAAGGGATCAAATAGCAAGATTAGCCAAGCCTACAACCCCCTATCTTGGTCACCCGATGGTTAGGTCTAGGTCTAGGGGAGATATGGAAGATAACAAGGTAATTGTTGTGCCTATGTGAGGCAATAAACAATTTGCAGAATAAAATAGACAATTACCAAGCTATAAAGTGCAATGATGACCTCTTAGACACTAGACAATCAATAAATCCTATGGTTGTTGCAAATTACAGCAGTAAACTAGTTGTATAACATCAATTAGTATATTACAACAGCAACAAATAAAAGTACTCAGAAATATAGCAATTCACCATGAAAATTAAGCCTTCAACAAGTGTAACATTATCTAATTGCTAGAAGAGTTTTCTGAGTAGTTTAAGCTGCTTGTAAATGAGTGTATGTAGCAAATTAAAGCAATTTTCAGTGACTGTAGCAAATGTTTATAACAGCAGCAATAAATGGTAACAGTTTGCTAGAGTTAGGGTTAGGAAAGTTAGTAAAATGTTTGAGAGAGAGAGAGAGAGGTTATCAATTTTAAACACTACGTTTACCACTAGAACAACTCTAGACTAGTGTCGCTGTCCTCTAGGGCTCGTGGAGTTACAAATGCATTACCTTGAAGATTGAGCTAGATGAAATAAGAGAGGTAAGGTCTAAACGCTAAGGTGCAAACACTCCTATGCCTTCGGTTTTAGATTTTGAAAAAAAAATGGTTCCTAAGGTGCAAACACTCTTGGGCCCTAGGTGTCGTTTTTCCCCCCTTCTTACTCCACTTAGGTCAAGGATCAAAGACTAGAGTTAAAACCCTAAAGTGCAAGCGCTTTTGGGCCTTAGGCTTTTAACCCTAGCAAAGAATGCTTCACAAACTTGGACAATAAAAACTTTATGAAGGAGAGAAGCACTTATGTCTCCTTCCTAGGGTTTCAACAAGACAAAAAAACTTGCAACAAGATAGCTACTAACACCTTTAACATTAGCGAGAGACAAAAATTGCAGCAAAATACTTACTTCTTCCAAGTAGCTAGATCATTCAAACCCTAGTTGTAGAAAATAACCATCCAAGAGAGCAAACCATCCACAAAAATCCTCCTCCAAGAGTAGCGCATGAGTAAAAAGATCCAAAGAGAGAGAAATAGCAAATCTTTTGAGAGTTGCCCCACTCCAAGTGAGTGAGGAAGTGATGATGAAAATGAGTTAGATCGCTAGCCTTATTTATAACATAACCCTAGCGCTCTATTATCGACAAATGTCAACAATTCATCTCTAAAAGTGGGGTCAACCCCTTAGATTTGCCTTTACAAATGATAAATATGCAAAAATAATACAAGATAGGTCACATGTGTGGTGACATCATGCCCTTGATAGGCTATGAGGGCCTCTCCAAGGCCAAGTGTCATCGTCCGAGGTGCAATGGTGGTGGAAGAATGCTACGTCCATCTCAAAATCATCAATGGCATCCAAGTGGTAGCAAACCCCATCATCATCCATCAAACCCTAGCATGACGTCATCACCTAGAAGTCCAGCGTCCAAGGTGCAAAGGGTGGCGTCTGAAGAGGAGAGGGTTGTGCATTGTCTCTGGGTGTCCTCCAATCATCTCCCTGTGCAACGTCCATCCAATGCAAGATAGGCTTTGGCGTGTATAGCCCAGAGTGTGGGATTTCTGCCCATCTTTGTGCCACCATGACCATATCTGTCAAAACCAAGCCCATTTGTCCATCGTCCATTGTCCTGAAGATGTGAGAACCCATATCTGAATGTGGCAAGTCACGGGATGACTCACTGCTCTACATCACACATGCCAAAATCCTGCAATAAGGGCACAACGTCCTGGGTGAAAGCCTGGGGCATCCTTCAAAAAACATGTCAGGGCCATCCAAATCAAAACAGAATATAAAATCAAGTAAACCAATGTTCGTAAGAGATATTAGTCCTTAATTCATGCAAAGTAAGTTGTTACTTAAGATATAATCCACATGAATAATTCACCCCAATATCCCCTTAAAGTATCACACCAGCTCAGGACTTTATGTGAGTTGGCAAGTTTGAATATGGGAGGGCCTTCATCAAACCCTATTAGGTGTTCCAACCAAGATAGTGAAAGAAAAGACCCATGTAGAGGGATAGGTCTCGAGGGAAACAGTGAAAGAAAATAACCCTTCAAGAGTAAGTGTGATAGTGGTACGTGTTGGGCTTACTTTATGGCTTATGGTGTCATTAAATCCGCTTCTTTGAGCGCCTCTATAGAGGGAGCGCTTGCTGCTTGATGTACCCTTTCCTCGGTACTTTTTACATTTTGAACCCGTTCATTGCCTTTTGATACCCATTTATTGCTTTGCAAGTTCCCTTTACAGGTTTCAAGCTTTATTCTTCCATTTTTTTACTAGGATAAAGTCCTGTTATAGATGTGCATTCAGTGCATTAGGACAAAGGGTGATTACCATCAAAGGGGGTAGAGCTCAAGCTAGCCTTTGGCTTTTATAGGTGGCCTTTATCATTTTTTATATATAGCAGCTTGTTCAACACACAAGATAAATATAAACGTGGAATGCATTTTATTCATCAATATGATACATGTATAAATACATAGTCTTGACCTTTGGATTTGTATTCCAAGGTCTCTTGGACTTCTTATGACTCTTTGTACACACTTGACGGTTCACATTTTGTCTGGTCAGTAACCCTAACGAATTACGTTTCCAAAATTTTCCCCCTTAATCCAAAGGGGTGTATGTGAGTCCAAGGTGAGCTGATATTTGAAAGTGGGCAACTGAAATCTGGAAGTGTGCAGTTGTTGATGGTTGAATGTGCTCTCTGAATCTAGTGGATCTGGTGGTTTTGGGATGACCACAAACCGAATGGTGATGGTGGTTTAAGGATGACCAAAAACTCTGGAACTTGGCTCTAGGGCTCAATGGTTCCCAGAACATTTCCTAAGTTAGCTAGAAGTTGGACGTTGATGTCTTATGTTAATTGGAAGTGCTCTCGAATGTTGGTTTAAAGATGAGAATAAATTGTTCTATAGTATAAGTTGAAAGTCTTCTACCAAGTGGAGGTTTAAGGAAAACCAAAAATTGTCGTCTAGCAGAAGTTGTATGTCTTCTACTAAGTGGTGGTTTAAGGAAAACCACAAACCAATCACGCTCGCTTGTTACTGCTTGATTGATGGGACCTCGAAACTTGAATCTTGACTATCAATCGTTGATGTTGTTCCCCCCTGTCAAGGACAAGGTGAGAAGATGCTAATCCTTTCACTGCAAGATGTGTCAATACCCGAGAATGAATTCTATGGTATGATTGAGATATCTTCTCGGCTATTGATGGCCATTGCCAAGAAGTCATCCACCCATAGTGGTTCGTTACTCTTGCAGATTTCTTGATGTAAGAACATTTGTTTGAAGGTTCCACAGTAATCACAAGGATGAAGATCGAAGCAATGATCTTCCATGTGGCCAACTCGCTAACAATGTTGGCATATCTAAATCTACTCTTGAACTGGGGCAAGGGAATATAAATTCTCTTGAAGCAATCCAGCACTCTAGAACTGGATCGGTTTGGTGTAATTTGGAATATGAAAGGTGACATCCTTTTCATATCTGATATTGATTATGTGCTTGTTATTTCTTATTTCTTCCCAAGGTCAGATGATCTGCTTGGAAAGAGGAAGTTGATCTTCATATGTACTTGAATATGGAGTTGTCTCACTGAGTTGTTGTTGTGCTAGTTGTTGGTCTGCATCAGCCTCATCATCTTCATCATCTTCGAAAATAGGGTTTTGAACAAGGACTAGTTCAGAATGTTGTCGAAGATTCTTTAACTCAAGTGCATCGTGAAAAAGTCGAGTCTGAGTTTGCAGCAATGCTACTTTGGCTTGCGAAACTTGCAAGCAAGTTAGAACAGACTGCAGAGTGGTTTTGTCAATGGTGATTGTATTGTTCACAGAAGAGAGGATTAGAGTGTTATATATTTTTAACTCTAGCAGTTCCTCAACTCGAGCCATGTTAAAGACAGAATTAGACGTCAAGGGTTTCTTGCAACTCCACCCTTTAACAATCATACTCAAAAATGCAAGCAGCAAATGTAGGGTGTTGGCTTCTAACGAAAATGCATCTGTTTACAATGAATTAATTCAATCTTAGCTTCAGAAAGCACAAGTAAACTTACAATACTTTAAGCAGTTGTTTTTGTGTGCTATCCACAAGATCAGAGTTGTCAGATGACTAGAGGGCGTGGATATAGATCTGGAACCTATACCTTGATAAGGAAGTATGTCAATGGCTTGCCACAGTAGACTTCAAGGGTCCCTTGCAACTCATATACACATGTCACGGATGCAAGGTTATACATGCACACATGGAAGCTTAAAAATTACTTGTCGAAAGCTCAAACATTACCTCAATGAATTAATGTTTTGAAGCAGATCTTGAATGTCATTTACAAGATATACATTGGCATCATCAATAGACTTGATGAACCTTGAAATTGAAAGCAACAAATGGATCACATTACAAGTATCCTGGGATGATTTCCCTCCATCTTTGAGTTGGAAGTGCTTGTTGGTACATAGAGGTGAATGAGCAAAGTTTGTAGAGCATATTTTGGTACTACAAAGCAATCTAAAGACGTAGATTTCTAGTTGTAGTCAACGAAGACACTTTAACATCCTCATTATGTCCACACTACTCTATGTACATTTGGTGATGAATGCCACCTTGCCCTCGAAAAGCGCAACAACATCAACCCTAGGTTTTTGACGACTTGGCCGCATTGCCCACCTCATTTAATGTGTATATCTCATTTCCCCATTGATTATGGCTGCCTCTGTGTGATAGAATCATCTAAAGGAGCCACCATCATTTAGGGATCGATTGATTTCGTTCCCTTTCACGAAATGCACTATAATTCCCTCTGAAATAATCAAGGAACCAATAGGTAAACCTTATTCAGCGCAGCCATCCAACAATAGAATCCTCCATAGTCCTCTTTATTCATTCGTTGATGATGTATATTCAATCAATTGATGACCAATTGAGTCTCATTAATATTCCATTGCCTATCCATGCAATGCCTAGATGCATTTTATGCAAAACCCCATAAACAAGTCGTCATTCTGCACAGAAATATCAACCTCGGTCTTTGTAGAATCTGAGAACATTATCTTGTCTCCTATGAACAATATTAGACCACAAAGAACAATATACCAGAATAGTGGATCCAAAACCAAGCAATACCTTCAGAAAATTATCAAAAAGGATTAATTTTTGCACCGACAATTTGCTTGTTGAGCAATGAAGAATACTATTATGTCACCATTGACCACGTCCAAATCCTGGTCAAATATATGGGCTCGTGACAATGAACATATACACATTAGATTTGTGCACAAATTCCAAATTCCAGAGAGGAGAGATCGAGTTTGACAAGCACAAGTCGATGCAAGAGAGAACCACCAAGTGACGAAGCACATTTACGTTTCCCCATTTTTGTGCCCTATTATCATGTTGTTTGTCACAAGTTCCAGAGTTTGAAATGCGTTTAGGGACAGTGGCAGCAGAGTTACCAACGACGAGGAGAGCTTTACCAGTATTAGCAAAGAAACCCTAAGTTTTCACGCGGAAAGAATACAAACGTGAAGAACGGGAGCTAGTGAAACCCTAACACTTGGAAACGACCATGTACGGAGAGAATGACAGACCTGCGAACTGGGCAGAGGAGAAGACTAGACGGTAGAGGGGTGCAGATTGTAAGCAGGCAGAGGGGCGTTGCTTCTTCACGCGGGAATGAAACACTCAAGTGAGATAAACGTCTGACCTAAACTGATTTGTTGAAAGAGGAATCATTTATGGACGAGGCAAAAAATCAAGGTAATTCAGGCCTAAGGACTATAGGCACTTTGATACCACTATTGGGCACACGAGATAAAGATAAACACGGAATGCATTTTATTCATCAATATGATACATGTATAAATACATAGTCTTGACCTTTGGATTCGTATTCCAAGGTCTCTTGGAATTCTACTGACTTCATACACACTTGACGGTTCACATTTTGTCTAGTTAGTAACCCTAACGAATTACGTTTCCAACACAGTTGCATCAACCTCTGGGGCTTCAGCCCCTTCTTCTCATGAGATAATGAACCATGACCCATTATCGAATTTTAGTACACTGTGACAGGCTCCAGGATGGAAAGTGTTAAAGTATGGTGAGGAAAAAAACGTTAGCCTTGTGAGGGCCCCCAGTAGTACCCCTTTTCCCTAGGCGGTGACAACACGGGACAAGGGCACAGAAGCTAAACACCAAGGTGAAACAAGGCAACAAACATAATTTCTTGAGCCATTGATCCATTATCCAACTTCAACCAATGATCCTCATCCATATGTCTAGTACATTAAGCACAACACTTCGCATGAAAGAAGGACTAACATACCTCACGGTGTCGCTGGCTTACCATCTTCCATACACTGAGTTGATTGGATGTGATGAGTTTGGCTGATCTGTAGCAGTAAAAGGCAATCTGAAGGGGGCTACTGTGCTGCTATCTGTGGACATGTTGATCATCATCATGGTCGAGATCATTGTCTCCATTGCAGGCCATGAGACATGATCTCCTCTAGCTACCCCTAGGCATGGGGGGGTAACAAGGCACACTTTGCTCACTGCTGGTACATATTTTACAGCAATTAAATTCTACAAACAGTCCACTTAATCACACTAGCACTTAAGCATTGGGTTAAATCTTCAGGTTTGAATTTTTTGTGGTGATATGATACTGTTTATGGACTGATATTTCATATCAATGCTGAATACAATTTCCTAATCAAGGTTGTGGGTACTTGCTGACATAAACTTAAATACATAGCAGCAGTAACTAATGCTCTCAGTTTCTTTGCATTTTATGGTTAATGAGCCCTCTTTCAAGGTTAATGATTGATGACATTTTCACATGAAAACTGATCTATCTCGCTGTCCTAAATTCTGATATACATTACACCAGTGGGTTAATAAGCTTTCACACGGTAATCCTTTGAATGGTTCTCTAAGTATGGTGGAATGTTTCAGTGAGTGATGAACTCCTTTCATGGTTACATGCTTAAAAATTAAATTATGGTGATACTGTTCCATCTTGATCTCATTGAATGTGTATACTTCAAAGTTCATATCATAAATGTTGAATGGTGAATGAGAACATTGTTTAGCATTTCCACATCTCATTTGAATGATTGTTAATGGTTGATCTCATTGGTTACATGAGCAATATGAATGATAAGCCAGCTAATTTACTCATATACCATTGTTATTTTCCAGCATATAACAAGCACACTTGTCTCAGTAACATATCATTTAGAGCTTGTTTGATCTAGTGATTTGGTAAACTACTTGCACATACTTAAACTTGTCTTATACCTTGAGAGTGGGTAGTTTCAAGTCGCTAGTCTTTTGTCAAGTCTAAGTTAGGAGAACTCTTCTTCCTATATAGCGACCTAAGTTGATTTGACCATTAGGGACACCACCCCTTAGGTTAGGAAACTCCCTTTCTTAGCCTAAAAGTGAGAGGCGAGGCCATTGAGGTGACAGTGGGTGGCTTGCCTAACAGTTGCTTCTAGACTCTCCTAATAAGGTTAGGACTTTTCCTTTAGCAAGAGTTTGAGTAGTAACATTGCCCTTGTATCCTAGTTGCTTCGAAAAGATAACCTAAGGCATCAACTGCTAAAACATATAGGTAAGGAGCTAATGGGCAACCTTTCTTGATGGATCGGTGGAGAATGATCCTATAAGAAAAGGAACCCTTTACCAAAACCAAAGCTAAAGCATGTGAAAATAGAGTATTCACCATATCTAGCCCAAGCTGTTAAAGCTCAACCGGTTGTCACCAATGTTGCGAGGCTATTGGCTAGTTCTATGCTGACAAGTGCCCAGTTTCAATCCTCCTAAGTGAGGCACACAAGTCTACACTAACAAAGTTTATTATATATTCCATCCACAAATGTGGGGAAGTTGTAATGCCCCTTTCCAAATAGGAGCTCTGGAGGAGTCTTAATGGTCTAAACCGCCCCATTAGACTATAGCCAGGGCCAGAAAGGGGTAAACTAGGTTACTAGAGGTCACTCCAGTCAAAGGTGTTACATTCGGAAAGTGACAATGAGCTAAAAGTGGATAAAAGCGGTTTTAAGCCAATTTGAGCTAAAAATAGAACAGACGAGCTAACATTAGAAGTCAACAGTGAATTAGGGTTTCGGGCAGCTATAAGAGAAGGTTCAGAGACCTAATTCATCATTATGTATATTTTGACTTGTCATTAAGGAGAGAGGCGCATCTCAGGAGAGGTAGCTCAGTGGATTCCAGGAGGAATACACCAGTGGCTGATTTCGATGTTGCGAGACACACCCTAGTCACCAAGGAGGTCACACAAATCTTCCATCGATCTTCAACAGCAGTTTCGCAAGTTGCAACGCAAGGGCGCACTCATTCAGGGTGAGGGCGCAACTTTTGAGGAGGTTCAGTGGATCGACTTGTCCCTTTCAGGGAGAGTTCAGAGATTCCCCTCCGACCCAGTTGAGAGAAAGGCAAGGCGCATCTTTTGCCTAGTTCCTCGTCAAATTCCGACAGAGGAATCATCTAGGGCACACTTTTCGGACATTGGGAGTGCGGCACTCGGGGAGGACACATTTGGGATTCCTGGGCGATCATCAGTTCAGATCCGGGGAAATCCTTCCAACCCATTTCACAGTCGACCTAGGCGATCAGTTTGAGACACACATCATCCGATTTCGACGGTGGAATCATTGGGGCGCAGTTCTCCAGAGCAAAGGGGGCGCATTTCCCCCAGGGGGATCCATCCGTGGACCAGATACACCAGTTGAGGTCCGAACAGTCACCAGGACTGTGAGGCAGAGCAAGGCGCATTGTTTGGGACAGTTTCCAGGCATTTCCGAGAGGTATAGCCACCGGGGCGAACTTTCCAGACTTGCAGCAGTTGCCTACGAGCTGACATATCCGCATCAGTTCTTCATCTCATCCATTGAATTCCACAACATTCTTCAGTTATCAGGTATTATTGTTTTAGTTGCTATTGTATTCCAGTTAAGATCCTTTTGTCATTGATCTAGCCAAGTGATTTATTTTATTCAGCCACATTCGGCATTTGTACTCCACGGAGATTTCATAATATAAGCTTTGCAGTCTTTTGTCACCATTATTATTTGAATGCTCATTTATATGTTGTAAACAATTAATCCTACACACACATTAGCAGAGTTTCCTAGACTAGCCAAGTCAGGAACATTACAGTGGTAACAAAGCTTTAGTCCTGCCAGCCTGTGACTAAAGACGATGGGTGCAGCAGAGGACCCATGGGGCCGTGAGCACGTAGGTGACAAATATGTCACTTACAACAGACGCATGGAGGGAAGACCTAGATCTGATTTTCCCCCTTTTCCTCCCAGCGTAGAGGAAGAGGAAGAGGCACAGAGGAAAGCGAAGAGAAGGGCAGAGCGAGAGGCAGAGAGGATGTTAGGAGATAGATATGAGAGACCAGAGAGCAGTGGTAAGGCCCCCATGGACCCAGATGCAGCCTTCATGCAGGTACTCAGCAATCTAGTAGTCAATCAGCAAGCCATGACTCGGTCTTTGGCACAGAGAGTTGATAGATTGGCTATAGTGGGCACACCGAGCACACAAACCCCACATGCAGCACAGGGGAACTCAGGGGCAGGCAGTAGACCCCAGTCTACTACTCGCACATACACCTCTTCGAGTAGGATTCCCAAGCCATTGTTCCCCAGTTTCCAGAGGGCACCCCCAATAGCAGCACAGCAGCCGATAGCACAGAGGTCGCCCACTCAGGCAGAGGACATTGCAGAGTACAGGAGGGAGTATGCAGCATTGGGTCGTGACTTCCATCACGACATGACCCTGGTCGAGTATTGCGAACTCAGACTCGGGAACCGCCCCAGAGAGCCACAGAGAGGAGGACAGCAACAGCAGCAGGGGCATAACATTGATTTCATCCCGAAAGTTGGTAAACTCACCATACCTTCTTTTGACGGATCATCCAAATGCACCACCAGAGCTTGGGTACAAAAGCTAGACACATACTACAAGCTCAATCAGATGACCGAGACCAAGGCCATCAGTGTCGCTACCCTACACTTGGAGGGTGAGGCACACGAGTGGTGGCATCATGGACTGGTGATGTTGGGACACAGTCACATCACCTCCTACATGGAGTTCACAGAGAGACTCATGGACAGGTTTGACAGGAGGGATCCCGAGATCCACTTCAGGGATCTAGCCCAGTTGAGACAAACTGGCACAACAGAGCCATTCATCACAGAGTTTCAGCAGGTAGCAGTGGCAGTGACAAATATATCAGAGCCCAGGTTGATCATGTTATTCACAGAGGGACTCACAAAGCCCTTGAGAGGATGGGTGAAGACATACAAGCCTCACACATTGCAGGATGCCATCTTATGCACTCGAGATTTAGCAGACTCTGTGCCAAAGACTAAACCCTTTTCCAAACCGTTCGTACCACAGAAGAACCGAGACATGAAGCCTTTCCAGAGAGAATGGAAGGGCAAGGAGAAGATGGATGATGAGACTAGGCGAGAGCTTATGAGGAAGAAGATTTGCTTCAACTGCAGAGACCCTTGGGGCCCAGGCCGCAGATACATGGGTAAGGGAGAGATTCATTATATTGAGGTGGTAGCAGACAGTGTGGACAGTGAGGAGGAGGAGCATGACAATGGATCCACCAGCTCAGAGGAGGAGTCAGCACAGGTAGAGGAGCAGCCTCCCCATAGACCACCGACATTGACAGGGGCCCACCCACTGGTAGTTCCACAGCCTCCTGAGCAGGCTAATAGACGAAAACCAACAAAGGGAGGAGTCATAGCGACCCTTTCTGGTGTTCCCAGGTATGATACCCTCCGGATCAGAGGGACTATTCAAGGACAACGGGCAATCACCCTGATAGATGGTGGGGCCACCCACAACTTCATTGACGCTTCATTGGTATCGAGACGGGCACTTCAGACAGAAGAGTTTGAGGGGTTTGATGTTGCAATAGCAAATGGCCATACAGTGGAGTGTCTAGACAGAGTTCCGGACTTGGAGATAAAGTTAGGCAACTACACAGTGACAGACACATTTTATGTGGTTGACCTATCTGACACAAATGTAGTATTGGGAGTCCAATGGATGATCACAATGAGCAAAATCACCACCAATTACCAAACCTTAGAGATGGGGTTCAGAGACAGTGATGGGAAGAGGGTTGTTCAAAGAGGCATGTCAACAGGAGCACCCAGGACAGTTTCGGCTAAGAGGATGGAGAGGATATTCAGACATGGGGAGGTAGCATATGCCACAGAGTACTTGATCACTACGCGGAAGGATTTAGAGGGTCGACAACAATATCATACAGAGATCAAGAACTTGTTGGGACGACATCAACAAGTTTTTGGGTCGATTCCACCAGGGAGACCACCCAACAAGGGGTTTGAGCACACCATTGAGTTGGAGGAGGGGGCCAAACCTATGATCACCCCACCCTATCGTCATCCTAGGAGGTTCAAGGATGAGATAGAGAAAGCAATTAAGGAATTGCTAGCGATGGGACACATCAGACCTAGCAGCAGTCCATTCACTTCTTCAGTTGTCTTAGTTCTGAAGAAGGATGGTGCCATGAGGATGTGCATTGATTACCGGGCCTTGAACAAGAAAACCATCAAGAACCGGTATCTTATCCCTCGCATTGACGAGTTGATGGATGAACTGCATGGGGCAATTTTCTTCTCGAAGATTGATCTACGCTCTGGGTATCATCAGATCAGCATCTGAGAGCAGGACATAGAGAAGACGGCATTTCGATGTCACTTTGGACATTTTGAGTTCTTGGTTATGCCATTTGGGCTAACCAATGCACCAGCTACATTTCAGTCTTGCATGAACCACATCTTCAGGGATCAGTTGAGGAAATCAGTCTTGGTTTTCTTCGACGACATCTTGGTCTACAGCAAGACATGGCAGGAGCATATGAGGCACTTGGATGAGGTATTGGGCATCATGGAGGCGCAGTCACTATACGCCAAAGAATCCAAGTGTGAGTTCGGTATGATAGAGCTACTTTACTTGGGCCACATCATCAGTGCACAGGGGGTACAGGTACACCAGGAGAAGATCAGGGCCATTCTGGATTGGCCAACGCCCGGGAACGTGACGGAGTTGAGGAGTTTCTTCGGGCTGTGCAGCTATTACAGGCGGTTTGTCCGGGGTTTTTCTCAGCTTGGAGCACCACTGACAAATCTTACCAAGCAAGGGGCTTTCATCTAGACCGATGAGTCACAGAAAGCCTTTGATCACATGAAGGAAGTCATGGGCACTTGTCCAGTGTTGGCATTACCAGACTTCACTTTTTTGTTTGTACTAGAGTGTGACGCATTCGGCGAGGGTATTGGTGCAGTTTTGATGCAGGGAGGACACCCCATTGTATTTGAGAGAAGGAAGCTCAATCATCCCAAGAGGTTGTACTCCATTTATGACAAGGAAATGTTGGCAATCATGCATGCCTTTACCAAATTCAAACAATATTTGGTGGGTAGCAAATTCGTGGTCAAAACAGATCACAATAGCTTGAAGTATTTCCTTGAGCAGAAGGACCTCAGTGAGCGCCGGCAAAAATGGGTGACGAAGGTACAAGCATTCGACTTCGACATAGAGTATGTCAAGGGGAAGAAGAACATTGTGGTCGATGCACTATCGAGGAGACCTGCGGCATGTTCTTTGATGGAAATCCCACCTATTAGTGGAATATTCCAAGAACAAGTTTGCTTCTGAGGTTATGGATGGGCAGATACAAGATGACAGGTATAGGGTCATTGACGATGTCATATTCTACAAAGATAGAGTCTACTTAGTGCCAAATTCAGGGCTCAAGAAGAAGATCCTCACGGCAATGCATGATTCACCACTAGCAGGCCATCAGGAGTTTTTCAAAACCTACAGACAAATCAGGGAGAGGTTCTCGTGGAAGGGCCTCAAACAGGACGTTATGAAACACATCAGTGAGTGTGTGACTTGCCAGCAAAACAAGTCGGAGCATACTCTTCCAGTAGGGCTCCTTCATCCACTTCCCATTCCAGAGCAGAAATGGGAAAGTATATCAATGGACTTCATCACAGGCCTACCCAAGGTCTAGGGTAAGGACTGTATCTATGTAGTGGTCGACAGATTGACCAAGTTTGCTCACTTCTATGCCATATCGACAGAGTACATCGTAGTTCAGGTCGTCGAGTTATTCTTCAAGGAGGTCTTCAGACTTCATGGGTTGTCAAGAAACATCATCAGTGACATGGACAGTCGGTTTATTGGGACATTCTAGAGGTAGTTGTTTACATTGGTGGGGACAGAGTTGACACCCAGCACCATCTATCACCCTCAGACAGATGGGCAGACCAAGATCGTCAACAAGTGGGTTGAAGGGTATTTGAGGAACTATGTAGGTGGACAGCAGAGAACATGGGTCAAGTGGCTACATTTATGAGAGCATTGCTACAACACCACTTTCCACATGTCCATTGGTATGACACCCTTCCGAGCATTGTACGGATATGATGCTCCCACTTTGGTAGACTTGGTTTTCGGGGAGAGCATAGCTCCCAAGGCCAAGGATTGGATCACAGAGAGTCAGGAGATTCTCAAGTTGCTAAAAAAGAACCTGCAAACGACACAGAACCGGCAAAAGATGAGTGCAGACAGGCACAAGATAGAGCACAGCTTTGAGTTTGGGATCTGGTTTTCTTGAGACTCCAACCTTACAGACAGACATCTCTGAAGAAGAATGGGGTTGAGAAGCTCAAGCCCAGATTTTATGGCCCTTACAGGATCATGCGCCAAGTAGGCGAGGTTGCCCATGAGCTAGAGCTTCCAGAAGGGAGCAAGATTCATAATGTGTTCCACGTATCTTGCCTCAAAAAGGCAGTGGGACAATTCATCAGCACATCAGAGGAGCTTCCCCCATTGGATGAGGAGGGGCAGTTGGAGTTGGTTCTGGAGGAGGTATTGGAGTTCCGGGAGTAGAAACTGAGGAGCAGGGTCATCAGAGAGTGTTTGATCAGATGGAGAGGGCTTCCAGTATAAGACACTACTTGGGAGAGCGAGCACGTGTTGCAGCACCCTAGATTGGTATTGCTTGAGGACAAGCAATTTCGGGAAGGGAGAATTGTAATGTCCTTTTCCAAATAGGAGCTCCAGAGAGGAGGCTTAATGGTCTAAACCGCCCCGTTAGACTATAGCCAAGGCCAGAAAGGGGTAAACAGGGTTACTAGAGGTCACTCCAGTCAAAGGTGTTATATTCGAAAAGTGACATTGAGCTAAAAGTGGCTAAAAGTGCTTTTAAGCCAATTTGAGCTAAAAATAGAACAGACGAGCTAAAATTAGAAGTCAACAGCAAATTAAAGTTTCGGGCAGCTATAAGAGAAGGTTCAGCGACCCAATTCATCATTGTGTAGATTTTGACTTGTCATTGAGGAGAGAGGCGCATCTCAGGAGAGGTAGCTCAGTGGATTCCAGGAGGAATACACCAGTGATTGATTTCGGTGTTGAGAGACACCCTAGTCACCGGGGAGGTCAAACAGATCTTCCATCGATCTTCAGCAGCAGTTTCACAGGTTGCAACAGCAAGGGCGCACTCATTCAAGGTGAGGGCGCAACTTCTGAGGAGGTTCAATGGATCAACTTGTCCCTTTCAGGGAGAGTTCAGAGATTCCCTTCTGACCCAGTTGAGAGGAAGGCAAGGCACATCTTTTTCCTCGTTCCTCGTCAGATTCCGACGAAGGAATCATCTGGGGCGCACTTTCCGGACATTGGGAGTGCGGCACTTGGGGAGGACACATTCGAGGTTCCCGAGCGATCATCAGCTTAGATCCGGGGAAATCCTTCCGACCCATTTCACAATAGACCTGGGCAATCAATTTGAGACATACATCAACCGATTCCGACGGTGGAATCACTAGGGCACAATTTTCCAAAGCAGAGGGGGCACATTTCCCCTAGGGGGATCCATCCGGGGACCAGATACACCAGTTGAGGTCCAGACAGTCACCAGGACTGTGAGGCAGAGCAGGGCGCATTGTTTGGGACAGTTTCCAGGCATTTTCGAGAGGTATAGCCACCAGGGCAAACTTTCCAAACTTGCAGCAGTTGTCGTACGAGTTGACATATCCGCAGCAGTTCTTCATCTCATCCATTGCATTCCATAGCATTCTTCGGGTATCGGGTACTATTGTTTTAGTTGCTATTGTATTCCGGTTAAGATCCTTTTTTCATTGATCTAGCCGAGTGATTTATTTTATTCAGCCGCATTCGACATTTGTACTCCACAGAGATTTCATAATATAAGCTTTGCAGTCTTTTGTCACCATTATTATTTGAATGCTCATTTATATGTTGTAAACAATTAATCCTACAAACACATTAGCAGAGTTTCCTAGACTAGCCAAGTCAGGAACATTACAGAAGCATCCTTGGGTTTCCCCGTGAGGTTTTCTTGGGAAAAAAGAGTATTCACCATATACACAAAATGAGCACCAAACCAAGATAATGAAACATTTCAATGATGAAGCTCCAATCAATCGTATCACAGGCTTTACCAACATCAATTTTGAGGAATATGGAACTCTATTGAGTCTCTTTGGCCCATTCCATAGCTTCCCATATAGTGATCACCGTATCTAAAATAAACCTTCATGGAACAAAGCTAGTTTGTGCTTGTCTAACAATCAATGCAACAATTTTCCTAACCACAATCACTGCTTTGGCTACAATTTTATAAGGAAGAGACACTGAGTTGCATTATGGGACACCACCCACTAATGGAATCTCTGCAAACATTCTTCGAAATGAGAATAATCAAGCCCCAATTCAAAAAAAAATAACAAATTCCCTTGGGAGAAATCCCCCTTAACCATCTGCTACAGGTCTTCATCCACAATCTCCCACATTCTTTTAAAAAATTCAAAGGGCAAGCCATCAAGACTAGGAGATTTGACATTTTGCATCTAGTTCGGGGCAGCAAGAAGTTCATCCTTAGTAATCTCACTATTCAATCCATCTCTTTCTATGATGGAGACCTAATTGGGAATAAATTTATATCGTCGGTTCCTAACACCAACTACTATGTCTAAGAAACCATAGGGAGAAAAAATGTTTTGAATCTGCAACTCAAACATAAATTTTACCTAAGATAAATCTTCCTCCAAACAACCATCAGGTTTCCAAATTCCAAGCACACATTCAAAAGCATTTTTCATCTTCAGGAAATCAAAATAGAACTTGGAGGGCTCTTCGCCCTTTTGAATCCATTGCAAATGAGAACACACTCTAGCTCCTAACCACACACTCTTATTCACTTCTAACTAAATGTTCCATCTTAGCAACCTCTTCTTGCAGGGATAAATTAGAAATATCTTCCTCTAGAAAAATCCTCACCTCTTCTACCCTTTTCCTTGCAACCTGAAGGTCCCGTTTTCTTGAACAGGCCACAATTTTCCCCAAATCTTTAATGAATTTAACAACTCTACAGATGGAAAATTCCCACCATAAAAATTCAAACTCTTCCCCTTGAGGTCTAGAGATGGATTCCAAACTCTATGAACCAGGATATGGAAGTTTTCATAATCTAAATGCGAGATGTTTAGCTTGAAGAAAGAGAAAGTAAGATCATCTTGGCTTAAAATCTAAGATAAATCTTCCTCCAAAGAACCATCAAGTTTCCAAATTCCAAGCACACATTCGGAAGCATTTTTCATCTTCGAGAAATCAAAATAGAACTTGGAGGGCTCTTCACCCTTTCGAATCCACTACAGATGAGAACACACTCTAGCTCCTCTAGTCACACACTTTTCTTCACTTCTAATTAAATGTCCATTTTAGCAACCTCTTCTTGCAAGGAAAAATCAAAAATATTTTCCTCTAGAAAAATCTTCACCTCTTCTACCCTTTTCCTTGCAGCCTTAAGGCCCCGTTTTTTTGAACGGCCCACAATTTTTCCCAAACCTCTAATGAATTTAACAAATCTACAGATGGCAAATTGCCATCATGAAATTCAACCTATTCCCCTCGAGGTCTTGAGAGACATCCCAAACTCTATGAACCAGGATATGGAAGTTCTCATAATCTAAAAGCAAGATGTTTAGCTTGAAGAAAGAGAAAGTAAGATCATCTTGGTTATATGGCCAAAAGAAACAGTTGCACAAATAGGACAATGGGCCTAACCAACTGTATTGATCAAAACATCTATAGGCCAAAGATTCCTTTCAATAGTGATCCCTTCCCTGGGGCCATAAAATCTATCCAAATAAGCTTGCACACACTCCTTACCCTACCTTAAATTAGACAAGTGATATCACCTCCATAATTCAAATCTCTCTTTTTCCAATTTGGGTCAAAAATTTGCAAAGTTACCTTACACCTATTCTCCTCCATAATTCAAATCTCTCTTTTTCCAATTTGGGTCAAAATTTTGCAAAGTTACCTTACACCTATTCTAGGCTTTCTTCTTGCTACCTGCAGTGGAGGAGCCATTTCCTCCTTCATGATCTTCGATGCATTCTACCATATTAAAGTCCACGCTAATTATCCAATTTGTGTTTAGAAATGAAGAGGCAAACTACTCCCAAGAGTTGTTCTGACCTAAGTTACCAAGATTTGGATACGGATACAGATCTAGATCCAGATTCATCAGAATTTTGAAAAACCAAGATCCGAATACGACGGGGAAATGATAGGGACAAATAATATAAAAAATAGTTTTATAATTTTTAAAAATTAAACATACATAAAAAATTAAACATAGAAATTTTTAACTATATAATTTACATATATAATACTTCTATAAAAATAATTGATGTATAAAGCTTATAAATAATAACTCATCTAATACATTAATTATTTATAAAGTTACTATATAGTATATATTCATTATAATTCCAGTTACTTAAGATTATATTTATACATTAATTACTTGTTCTTTGTATATACATTGATTAAAATTAATTATATAAAGTTAAAGTTACTATATAAACTTATATCAACAACCCAACTCATTTAAATAACGGAATACCTTACTTTTACATTATAAGGTTAAAGCCTCCTTGATTTTGTCCCACAATGCAACGGTGAAATCCCATCTGTCAAAATACATGAGCACAGATATGGATGAGCCAGCAATTATGTGTGTCAAAAAGTGGGCGACTCCCCTGAATATGCAAATACAACTTGCAGTCCCCTATAGCATTCAAGGGAGGGTAGGGCCACACAAATGGTAGGAATAGAGCATCGACCAAAGGTTTGCCAAACTCCACTAAACTACTTGAATACCAACCTGAAAACAACTTCTTGACCAAGAAATAATGAACAAACAAAGGTTATGTTACAGACATCCACGCATGGGGGGTTTGTTGTCATCGGATCCACCTCTAGTTCAGTTGAAATGCCTCCACGACATGGGATATGGTTCAGTTTTTTTCAGAAATAGCTTCCTGTTGGATCCCACGCAAATACGGATTGGGACCACGGATTCTGAACTCAAACCCTGTGTTTCCAATAACCTATTGTGAAAAATTTGGGGCATAATGGGCACCAAAGCATACTATTTTGATGTTAGACAAAGTAGTCACATTAGACACAACAATTGGAGGGTGAGTCGTGCCCCACAACATAACGAGAAAAAGATAGGGCAAGAGCCACCCATGCCCCACAAGATAACTACGTAGAAAAAAAGATAGAGAAAGAACCACCCATCCTCCTCCCTGATAATGATTTGTTGACCAAAAAGGGCCATTCCAACAATAATCCGTGCAGCATCTTCATTGAAATCCAACAGATTTAATTTCTTGAAGAAAGACAACCTCGGGCTTAATATCCTTCAAAACAGTTCTTACCTACATCTTTTGACCAAGGATGACTATCCCTGTCATGTTCCAAGAGAAAATAGGCAGCTTCATTCAACAAAAGCTTCATTTACTAGTTCTTTGACCATGTCATTAGTTTCAAAGTCTCTCAAAAATTGCAAGTTGGCGCCTAGGAGATTGTTTGATCACGTCTTTGTAAATTTTAGCCTTTAGGCCATGAATTAAGGTTCTCCCCCTTGCTGGCTTTTTCATGTCTAATAGGACTAGACTTTGCATCCTTCTGTTGTATTTTCTCTACCATCCTTATCTATATCCATATTCTTAGAAGGATTAGAATGAGAATGGGGTGGATCAACTACACTTTCAGAGGTATGACTGTCTTGACCCTGCACTTGAGTAGCTACACCCTAAGACATGGGAATATGGGGCTGCTGAATAGGATCCAAAGAATTGTTCGCTGACTTCTGTGACAATGTTTATGAGGGCTTAGATTACCGAAGGACTAGGTTAGGGCCTAGGCTTACAAAGAGGGCAGTCTCATAACAGGTGATCTTGAGACTGGCATGCAAAGCAGGCATTGGGCAGATTCTAATATTTGACTTTCTAAAAACAAACTCCTTCAGTCATCAAAAGATGGATGTACTGCAGGAGCTTCTTTTTATGATCGACCTACAAACACAAGGATTGGCCCTGAATGAATTGTGTCTTCCATCGGAAATCAAAACTCGTCTAAACCTTTTAGCAAACATATCCACAAAAGGTCTTATATCGACAGATAAACCTGGAAATCCATTCCATAAGGGGTGTTTAGCCTAGTTTATGTTATCCAGGTTAAAACCATGCCACCAAGAATGCACATAGGCCAAAGAACCAGCAATATTCCATGTTCCATACTGCAGGATGAATCTGGCAGCAGAATCTGAGTTGAAAAGCAGGCACAAATATTTGGACCCTAGTCAACTCCCCAGGTAGCATTCAGAGAGAGGCCTTTAGCCTTCCAATTAGGGATACACCATCTATTGAAAGCATCCTCATCCCAAATCTTGCGCAAAAAGTAAAGGATCACTCCCCTTTGTTCCAATGTTTTTCTTTGTTCAGCATATTCAGCATTTATGTTCATAAAGAACTACAACTTTTCCTGGACTTGGGTTTGGGTTGTTCTTGATTAACATTGCTTGAAATAGAGATTTCAGACCAGGAGTTTTGACATTTACAATCATCTGATGGCACAAATTGGACATCTGCGCTAACAGCAACACCACAGGAAGAATTTTGGAAAGCATTATGGACATCATTGTCAATAAGAATATATGTGTTACCTTCAGGCAGTGATTTTGGAGCTGAATTGATCTCACCAAAAATGACATTCGATCCCTGGGCAAGAAGAGGCGTTTAATACCATCTCAACCTCCTCATTTAATTTGCTGATCTCTTCCTCTCATTGCTATTTCCTGGCTAGTAACCATGTTCCACAGCTGTTGGGCGTTCAAGGATAGATACAGAACCAACATTCTCGTCATCTGCAGAAGGGGCAGCATGGCCAGTGAAGCACTGGTCAATCGATCTCGCTGTTGGGGGTCTCTTATCATCACCACCATAGTCAAATCACTGGTGAGTAGAGGAATGAACACTCGAACAGGACTGCACTCTCTAGAATTGCTTCTCTTGGAGTAAACCACAACATCATCAAACAAGGGGTTATCAACAGAACTACACCCTCGATGAAATACCAGATACATAGATCGAGGGGGGTTGGATGAGATTCTGCCAAAGCTGGGGCTCCTGCCACTAGGCCATCGACCTCCTCTTCTACTCATCATATCCCTCTGTATCTCATACTTCAAGTTAACATTAGATCCTACTTTTAATGGATCGTAGATTGTTATTATAGAAAATGTTCAAGTTTAAACACAAGACCAGATAATTAAATATTATTGAATTGCAAGTTTTTTAAAAGGAAATGAAATCTGCATAACACCTTGACTGAAACAAGAGAAATTATTTAAACATTGTTGCTCGCTAAAAACATAATTCTATCAACGGTATATAGTCTGGGCTTCAATTGTAATCTCTCTTATAATGGATTCACTTCATGTGAAGCTGATATCGGAGTTTACACTCCACCTTAGGGTGACTGTCAAATTCTAATGGTGTGATATTTTTTGTAATGAATTGTTTATTTTATGTTTTATATTCTAACTCGATGGACTCCAGTGATATATGGTGACACAGAGGCTACCATAAGCTGCCAAAAACTTGTAATTGCTAAATAAAATTAAGCATAAGAACACAGCTAAAAACAGCAAAAGGATGAAAATCTCAAGCTCCTGTGCAGGAGGGCATAGAGAAAGAAGTTAAAAAAGAGAATAGTATGACAGCAACAAAAATTATCCGCTAGAGATGACAATGATGCCAACCCTTGTCCCACCTTCTTGTGTCTTCATATAGCTGGAAACATCCATTTATGAATGCAAAATAAATGCAAGCCTCTAGAGGTATCAGAAATAATTCTCTAGCAACAATTTTGCTTTAGAAAACTTGGTAACTAAAGAGAAGAGAAGAGGGATGCCACCATGGGGAGGGAAAAAGATGAAATATGACACCAGAAATAAGGGTTAAAAGCCTGATCAAATTTATTTCACAAGCAGACATAACTTTATTCCTTTCAAAGATTCCTTTCAAAGAGGCCATTTTATGAATATGAAAACATTCACAGTATTCAAAACCCTGTAGATAGCATGCTGTCAAAGACTGTCTATTCTACTACTTAAAGCAATGACAACCTGCAGTCTAAAACATTTGTAAAAACAAAAATGACCTTACGTTTTCATGTCCAGTGATGGCAAAATATCAGAAGCATTCCTCGCTTTTCCTGAATTCCCTGCCACAGCAGGATGACAAAGTTTTAGCTAATATGAAACATAATAATTTTGTCTATACCATCCAACTCAGATATCTGTTTAATGATAAAATGACCTACAAATTTCAATCCTGCAACATGCACAATATAATGATATAGCCTGGTTTATCTATATATTATACAGGCAATGTATTCAATAAAGAAACTCCCATGTCAAGAATGCAAACTTTTTCAATAATGTCTTCATGAGGAAATATCAACCACATATGATAGTTGTTAATTAACAGCCATCACTCCCCATCTGATGCCACAACCACAACTACTATATATCCCAGAACTAATATAAAGAAGTATGAAATGGAAACTAAAATATGCTTAAACATAAATGCCTAGGAATGCAATTAAAGAGTTGATCTGCAATTATTTTTTCCAAAGAAAAAAACATAATTCTTATTCAAGAAGAACAAAAATTACAATCATAAGGTGCCCCAAGCACTGTCCAAAAAGGTCTTTCCAAAGGACAGTAAGAATCTCAATTAAGAGATATATATAACTGTCACCTCCAAGTCCCTGACTGACATATTGCAGACAATTTCATAACTGGCATCTTCAAATACATCCAGAACTACCTTATAACCTATTACATACTAGATCATAACAGACAACGTTAAAATACATCCAGATTAGGCTGGCTTATAATAGCAGAGTAACCATTATGGAATTCAGAAAGGACAAAGTGATTTTTCATTAGATCCAGGCCTTCTTTGGAGAGTTTGTCAGCAACTTGATTCTGTTCTATGTATATATGTGTGAACTTGATATCTTGGAATGTTCTAGCAATAAGTTTCAGTTGCTCTGCTATCGCAAGTAATCATATGTTCTGGATCTGTACCTGTTCACTTATCCAGTTAATAACCAGCAAGGAGTCACCGAATACCTGGAGAGTTTTCATATCCCTGTCCAACGCAAATTTCAGAATATAAAAAAGTGCCATTAATTCTCCAATGTTGTTGGTCCCACTACCAAGATTTGCTTTGAAAAGAAAATAATGAGATTCAGAAAGAAAGAAAGTAAATCCAAGCCCAACAGCCCTGTTTTGACCTTGACAAGCACCATCAAAATGTCCCCAAGGAACAGAATTATCCACTTGAAAATCACCCATCCCCCTGGTGACTTTTTTCTTGGGAATCTCCTTGTAAAATGAAAGTAACCCCATCACCTGAGACGAGACTTTGAAGGTTGGAAGCTGAATGTCCTCAAACAGAGAGGCATTCCTAGCGAGCCAAATTCCCCACAGAACCATAAAAGGCACTGCTCGTAAACAATCCAATTCCTTTCTTGAAAACCAAGATTGAAAGCAAGCTTCAATATTCAGACCATGCCACAATGAGTCAAAACCAAGAAATCCTTCAACCTCTCCAAACCTGACAGGAATATGAACAATGCAGAAATATATGGGAGTTAGATTCCTCATGGAGTTTGCACAAGGGGCACCTGCTAGGACCAACCTTACCTCTTCTTTGTAAAAGATACCAAGTCAGGACTCTGTCCGAGAGGGCTAACCACACAAAAAAAAATTATTTAAGTGGTGCCTTCTCTTTCCACAGTTTTCCACCACCACCGAACTGCCACCTCACCCACTGAAAACATAGCCTGATAACCCAGCTTCGTGGTATAGTAACCTCCTTGTTTATTAAAGCCCCAAATAAATTCATTGGAATTTTCACAAAGCCTAATGTGAGCCCTATATAATTCAGCTAGAAAAAGTTCCCAATGCCTCGCAAGCTCGCCATCCAGTCCTAGATCAGCCGAGCACAACCAACCTTGTTTCCACATAGTTGTTTTCATAGGCTTATTTATTGAACTGAGGGTCATTCTCCCTGTAATGTCCCCAAGGCCGAGCCCTGTTGTAAATCATGTCTATGAAGTATAAAGCTTGCATTATGAATTGTAATTATGTTTTATAGGCTGGTGAGCCGAGTTTATATAAGCTAGTGGGCTTATGTGATTATTAGGCCAGAGAGCCCAAGTGTTGAAGGCCAAGAGCCTGATTTCTGTACATGTAATGGTGCACATTATTAATGTAAAAACATCTCTGCGTGTGGACCGACCACGATGAATGAGTGATGGGGGACTAAGCATCCACAAACCCTGGGTAAGGGGGAGGGGGCTGAGAGGTTGGAAGAGGGGCTAAGTTGAGGGGGCTTAAACCCTTGAGAATAATATTAAATTATTATTCTAAAATGATGTGTGAAACGTGTTTCCCTGATCCCAAATCCATGGAAGGGGAAACGCGTGCCTAAAAGCGCACACCAGCTGATGAAGCGCATGCAGCCTCATGGGCGACGCGTGTCGGCCCAAGCGCATGCAGTTAAAACCTAAGAAGAGATCCGTGTTGGGGGTTCATCCGACATTCCTCCATCCATCACCTGAGTCGGGAGTCCGTTCTCGATCCTCCATCGGAACTGGTGGGTGTCCAAGAGAGACCTCTGTCTGGTGTTCGTACTTAGATCCATCACCTGAACCGTCTAAGCCTCTGCGTGGAATCTTTGTGTACCCTTACGCATCTCTGAAACCAGAACCAAGAAACCATCCTGTGTTGCCGGTTGAGAAAACAAAAGTGTCCCGTAATTGCTGAGCCTTGTTATGCTATTGCGCCTGTCTGTCGTCATCTTTGGGTGTTCGTGTCTATGTTCCAGTTAATTGTGGTGGTCGTGCAGTGCTTGACTACGTGTGGCTTGTTGGCCAGCGTATACAACACTCTCTCCAGGTGAAAGAGGTAGTTGAGGTTGAAGGGACAGGTTGCCTGGCCTGTGAGCGACCTCTCCAGGTGAGAGAGTGAAAGAGGAAGGAGAGAGCTCCTGGAAGGAACCCTGTAGCTGCCACAGAGCTCGGAGATTTCCGGTCCGGTCTGTTGCTGAAGCCCAAGGCAAGGGAGGTTAGCAGCCAAAGGACTGTCTAGGTGACAGTGAAGGTGTATACTCCTGGGGTGGGACAAGCATGTGGGGAAGGAGAGTCTGTGGGCAGTGGGCATAAGTGGTTCCTGGGAGAGAATCCTCCTTCTTTTACGTGTATTCTTCCTGTAAACCTTGCCTAGCCTAGGAATCCCTACCCGATGGAGCTTAGTCCCAGCTCGGGGGTGACCTACTGCTGAGAGTGATGAGCAGCGCAGTCTAAGGCTGGGAGGTCTACATGCAGTTGGTGGTGTGTGACAGTTTCAAAGATAAGTGTCACTATGTTTTGTAATTCTGTAATTAACTAAATTGCATACCTGTGATTCTTGCAATGTTATCACATATTTTGTTGTGCATATGAATTATTGTTATTTCCATTAACTCTGAAATGCTAGCAGTAATTCTGTGTTTAACTGTAATGAAGCAATTGTATTTCATAAGAATGCATAATATGTTACAGTAGTGTTTTTCCGCGTAGTAATGTTGGCCCGACCATGGGGTTGATGGTCGGGGACGTTACACTCCCAATCTCTCTTAAATGTTGGACAAAGTCTCCCGGAAGGAATATATTCCTATTACAGCCCACTATTGCATCTACCCCGATTCTCACTTCTGTTCCATCGCCCACCCACCAGGCCAGATGAGAGCCTATGACAGGAAAAGACAAAGACAGAGCCTTCCATTGGTTAGACACATTTTCAATCAATTTTTGCTCTTTCCTAATCCAATCAATCAAAGAATTAGGGGCTATATACTTTTGAATTAAGATCCTACTCCAAAGATTATCCTTTGTAAGTGCATTCCATAAAGATTTTGTAGCCAAAGAATAGCTAAAAAGATGAAAATACTTTAAGCCCCACCCCCCCCCAAACAAAAAAAATCTTAGGACCAGCCAACTTCTGACACCTAACCCAATATGATCCATTAAATTCACTACTACCTTGCCAAAGGAAATTGTAACAGAACTTTCGAATTTTCTCCAATACACCTTTCGGAATATGCACAAGGGTGTGCCAATAAATAGGTATGGCCTCTAGGACTGACTTCACTAGGACCAATCGTCCCCCTCTTGATAGCCACCGATTGCACCGAAGGGTAATTCTTTTCTCAATTTTGGAAACCATTCACCACTAATCCACTTTCCCATAACAGTTAGGCTTGTAAACCCTAGGTACTTAATGCCATCATTCAAGTCCAAGTGTTGATAAGGGAAAAAACTTCTGAAATCTACCCCTTGTTCCTCAATCACGCCTGACGTAAGCAAAGCAGGCTTAGCATCATTCACCTCTATACATGTTGCCTTACTATATAATTGAAGTAATTCCAGGAACTGTGGTCCCTCTCTACAAGATCCAAAGAGAAGTAAAAGGATAGCATCCACAAAAAGCAAATGAGACAACGCTTCCCTCCCTGTACTAACACCTTGAATAGAACTCACCCTCCTTGCCTCCAGTATAGACCTGCTCAGGCCTTCTGCGACCAGAATAAAAAGATATAGCGAAAGAAGGCATCCATGCCATAGCCCTCTAGACGGCTTAAAAAATTTGGAGGCATCACCATTTATCAAGATTGCAAAGGAAAAAGTAGTTACACAACACATTGTCCACCTAACAACACGCAGCGAGAACCCAAGACGTAAAAGCAATAATCAAAGATGCAGCCACAATACCTTGTCATACGCCTTTTGATCAATCAAGCTTGATTACAGCTGCTGACATGCGTGAAAGTTTTATAGAATGAAGACCTTCTTGTGTTGTACCAATGGCCTCATGGATTTGTCTTCCTTGTAGAAATCCAAACTATTCAACCGAGATGTATTCATAAAGAATTGGCTTCAACCTAGATGCTATCACTTTTGCAATTATCTTGTAAAAGCAATTGCACAATGAGACAGGTCAAAATCCATCAAAACACTCTAGATAATCCTGTTTTGGAATCAAGGCTATTAAGGTTGCATTTAAACTACGATCCATCCTTCCAAAAGTTCATAGCTCCTCCACTAGTCTCGACAGATCCACACCCAACATATCAAAGAACTCCACCAACCTCCCATCAGATCCAAGGCTCCTATCCTTCTTAAAAGACTGTAAGATTACAAACAACTCCTCCTTAAAGCCTCTAATCTTAGTACCACCTTGATCTTGCATTTCCTAAGTAGTATTAGCATTCCTTCGATGGTTGGTGAAGGCGTGAAAGAACTTAGTATTATTATCCCCCAACTTGATCCAAGTAGCTCTGCTCTTAATTCACTAGTCTATCTCCTTGTCCAACAAATGTTTGGTCCTCTTTGCCTCGAGTTGCTTCAATCTAGCTAAATGGTCCACTCCAAAACCATCACCAAGACATGCTACCACTTCTCTTTCCACTTCCACCAGATTGTGATCTCGAGACCTATATCTTTCCACTGCCCAGGCTGCCACTTCCTTCTTAATATTTTTTAGAGCCAAAACAAATTGTTCACTAGCAGAGAGGTCGAAGTGGAATCAAAGGGCTTCCAATATTCCTTAACCAACCTAGTAAAAAACTCTTCCTTCAACCACCCTAAATTGAACTTGAATGGGGTTCCAGGTCTGATTTCGTCAAGTTCAAGCTTAAGGAATATAGGAAAGTGATCTGAACACCTATTCGAATCAATCAAGGATTTGTAACGTGGCACCATTTGTAGAACCGAATTATGTACAACAAATCTATCCAATCGTTTGAACACCACTTCCATTCCAGACCTGTTATTGCTCTAGGTGGGAGCAACGTCTGCTAGTCCACCAACTTCAAATATATTAGAGAAAAACTCTGCAAGACGATCAGCCCTCATACTATCCCCCCATACTTCTCTTTTATTCAAGCTAAAATTCAAATCTCCTCCCATAATAAGGTTTTCATACTTAAAGCATTGGAAATTCAGCATCTTATCCCAACACTGGTGTCTCTCATCATACGGCCCATAAACATTAAGCATTGTAAAGGACAACCCCAAACTCTTGCTACAAACTTTTGCACACAAACCTAAGGAGAAGGCAGAAGAGTTCATCGGAGCAATGTTGTGATTGCACCCATAGTTTTAAAAACCGGTCTAACCGGAACCGGAACCGGCCGGTTTGATGGTCGACCGGTTCGAACCGGTCAATAAACCGAACCGGTCGACCGGTTTATGACCAAACCGGCCGGTTTATGAATAAACCGGCCGGTTTGGTCCCAGAAACCTAAAACCCTCTAAAACCCCCTAAAACCTAAAA